>WNWK01013676.1:5000-54306 GCA_009830355.1 Cherax destructor
GCCAACCCTACAAACATTACCTCTGCCAACCCTACAAACATTACCTCTGCCAACCCTACAAACATTACCTCTGCCAACTCTACAAACATTACCCTGCCAACCCTACAAACATTACCCTGTCAACCCTACAAACATTACCCTGCCAACCCTACAAACATTACCCTGCCAACCCTACAAACATTACCCTGCCAACCCTACAAACATTACCTCTGCCAACCCTACAAACATTACCCTGCCAACCCTACAAACATTGCCCTGCCAACCCTACAAACATTACCCTGCCAACCCTACAAACATTACCTCTGCCAACCCTACAAACATTACCTCTGCCAACCCTACAAACATTACCTCTGCCAACCCTACAAACATTACCCTGCCAACCCTACAAACATTACCCTGCCAACCCTACAAACATTACCTCTGCCAACCCTACAAACATTACCTCTGCCAACCCTACAAACATTACCCTGCCAACCCTACAAACATTACCTCTGCCAACCCTACAAACATTACCTCTGTCAACCCTACAAACATTTCCCCTGCCGACCCTACAAATCATATATTTGGTATAAACACAATTCCCCATTGTTTGTAAAAGAGTTAGAAAGCCTGACCACACACGCAGCACCGGGGTCTCGTTCATAGAACTCGTTATTTATAAAGGAGTGTAAAACACCGCTAGCACGAGCACTCAGTATTCTTTGCAGAAAGACTTTAGATGTAGGCGAAATCCCAGAGGCCTTAACAAGTTTAAAAATAGCTCAATACAAAGGACGCAGTAAATCTCTGAACCAAAAATTACAGTGGTCAAACGCCAAATTAAAATTTTTATGGAAAAACATTATTTACACAACTTAAGTCAACTTGGATTTAGAGCGGAAAGCTCATGCTTTCGCAGCTACTAAACTATTATGTCAAAATTATCGAGGCTTTAGACGAAGCCAAAACACAGATGTGTTCTACACGGACCTCGCTAAGGCTTTTGACGAATGCGATCATGGGATGATAGCACGTAAAATAAGATCAGTAGGTATAGCAGGGAATATAGGAAAATGGATATTCTATTTTCTAACGAAGAGAATACTAAAAGTAGTAGTAAATATAGCAAATTCTAGGCTAAGTACCCCATGGTACGTACCCCAGGGCACGTTCCTGACGCCTTTACTGTTTCTCATGTTCAAGAGGTACAAGACTTTGGTATAATGTCAGATGATATGTCACTTAGAGAATACAATAAAGCAAATACCGCAAGGCCAGAAAAATGACAGGGTGAATAATGAGAACCTTCAAAACAAGAGAATCATTCCCATTCATTTGTGCTCTCTTCTTTAGAATATCGTTCAGTATTGACGGCTGTTATCAAGGTAGGAAAGATAATAGATCTAAAAAAAGTGAACCAAAAATATGAGATCGTTTACTGCCTACTCGTGTTCAACATGACGCAAAAAAAGCATCGCGGGACATTTTGAAAGAGTTAGTGTTACTTAAATCATACCAGTTGGATACTATACTAGGTCAAGTGTATCATGAACATTTCACCATCTGTATAATGAACTAAAAGTACGGGTTGTTTCACTCGTAGGAGGCCCTGAGTTGGTACTCCCGTAGCTGCAGTCTTCTTGTTTGTATTTTATATCTGTAGTAACGATAACTCTGGGCCTCCTACGAGTGAGACACCGTGTACCACTAACATTACAGCAGCTGGACATTTTTAGTGGGGTTTAGAGTACCACTAATATTACACTAGCTTGGCACTCGTGCTTGTAGTACATCAAAGTACCACTAATATTACACTAGCTTGGCACTCGTGCTTGTAGTACATCAAAGTACCACTAACATAAAAGAGCGTGCTTGCGACAGGTGCTTGGGGGGTGGGGAAGGGAGGTAAGAAACAGTTCATAATTCTTCATAGTTTTTTGCAGCTTGTGGGTGTTAAGAACTAGTAGAGGTTACTTACCGACAGAAGGGTGAGAAGGTGAGAGTATTGATCATAGATTGCGTGTTCGGGCCGTCGCACCTGTTTGTTCATTACTCCTAATTAGTATTTGCTCTGGGGTTAATGTCTTGGGTGTGAGCCGGAGTTAGAGCCTTAATGAACGCCTGACGGATGTGTACCTGCTGATCCTAATTAAAGCTTAACGGGTCTTAACTGACGAATTGTATTTGTGATTTATCATTTTTATCTGTGGTTTAATCTTGGCTAAAGACTCTGCCTTCCCTAGTTGGAAGCCACTTTCTTAGGGTACGTCATCATATATCTGGTAATTGTGGTAGGTACCTCAGTAATGGTATCACTGCGTAAGGATTAGAGCGTGTCGTGACTCCCTGAATGTCAAGCAAAGAGTCAAATCTGTCTCTCTAATTTCGGTGTCACCGTCGTAAAAGAAGCGCTGATGACAGTGCATACGGAAAAAAAAAATCGATAAAACGGGAAAAGAATAAAAAGTTTTTACAGTAAGTTTTAGAAGCATTGCAATCTGGGTTTGTTTTTAAAGATATTCACGCGTAGTGAGGCTGTCTTGTGGTGTGAAACACAACCCTGTTAAATGTTTTGCACTCTGGCACGATTGTTGATCTTGAATTTCTTACTGGTGAATATGTAAGATGTTGAATAACTAAAGTGTAATGATCACTTGTCAGTACTCACTAATAACCAACATGGCGACAGAAACTCTTCATCTGCTGAAGAGGATCCCAGAAGGGGGTCGAAATATACAGATCTCAACCTCCTGTGTTTCTGTCTCCATCAGCATCTTGGTAAATCCTACGAACTTCATCATAACTTATTTTTTAGAGACTTTTTGTGCGACTTTATATATTTTTTGTAGTTTATGAGAGTTTGTGTGAGAGCGGGGCGCGGGGGTGATGATCCACCTGTTTATAACAAACTTACCAAAGTTAATATTTCTTATATTGCTCACCATATTATAGTCAGGTGACATAGTTAAAAGCTTACTTGTATACTGCTCTCTCTCTCTCTCTCTCTCTCTCTCTCTCTCTCTCTCTCTCTCTCTCTCTCTCACAATACAAAATCCATTGTGGTAATATAAATACACATGAGAAATCATGTTGTAAAGAGTAATGAGATTGTTGTGTGTTGACAGGTGGGTGGTGGGAGGTGTGTGTGAGGGTGGTGGGGAGTATGTGTGGGGTGGTGGGGAGTGTGTGTGTGAGGGGTGGTGGGGAGTGTGTGTGTGAGGGTGGTGGGGAGGTGTGTGAGGTGGGGTGGGAGTGTGTGTAGGGATGGTGGGAGTGTGTGTGAGGTGGTGGGAGTGTGTGTGTGGTGGGGGTGGATGTGTGGTGAGGGTGGTGGGAGTGTGTGTGAGGGTGGTGGGAGTGTGTGTGAGGTGGTGGGGAGTGTGTGTGTGAGGGTGGTGGGGAGTGGTGTGTGGGGTGGTGGGGGGGTGTGTGTGAGGGTGGTGGGGAGTGGGTGGGGGAGGGTGGTGGGGGTGTGTGAGGGTGGTGGGGAGGTGTGTGTGGGGGTGGGGGGGGTGTGTGGGGGGGGGTGGGGGGTGTGTGGGGGGTGGTGTGGAGGGTGTGTGGGAGGTGTGGAGGGGGGGAGTGTGTGAGGGTGGTGGGGGGTGTGTGTGGGGGGTGGGAGTGGTGGTGTGGGGGTGGTGGGGGTGGTGGGGGTGGTGGGAGGTGGTGGGAGGGGTGAGGGGGGGTGTGTGTGAGGTGGTGGGGAGGTGGTGAGGGGGTGGTGGGGAGGTGTGGGGGGGGGGGGTGGGAGGGTGGGGGGTGTGTGTGAGGGGTGGTGGGGGGTGGTGAGGGGGGAGAGGGTGGGGGGGGGGAGGGGGGAGGTGGTGGGGTGGTGGGGGTGGTGGGGGGTGGGAGGGTGGAGGGGGGTGTGTGTGAGGGTGTGGGGAGGTGGGGGTGGTGGGGTTGAGGGTGGTGGGGAGTGGTGGTGAGGGTGGTGGGGAGTGTTGTGGGTGGTGGGGGTGTGTGAGGGTGGTGGGGAGTGTGTGAGGGTGGTGGATGTGTGTGGGGTGGAGAGGTGTGGAGGGGTGGTAGGTGGGTGTGTGTGGGGTGGGGAGGTGGGGGTGGAGAGAAGGTGTGTGGAGGGAGTGGGTGTGGGAGGGTGGTGGGGGGGTGTGTGAGGGTGTGGGTGGGAGGGGTGGAGGTGAGGGAGGTGTGTGAGGGTGGTGGGGTGGGTGTGTGGGGTGTGGGGAGGTGTGTGTGGGAGTGTGTGAGGGTGTGTGTGAGGGTGGTGGGGTTGTGGAGGGGTGGTGGGAGTGTGGTGAGGGGTGGAAGTGTGTGTGAGGTGGTGGAGGGTGTGTGGTGGGTGTGGGTGTGTGGGAGGGTGGGGTGAGTGTGGGGTGGAGGGGGTGGGGTGTGGTGGAGGTGGTGGGGGTGTGGTGTGGGGGGTGGTGGGGGTGTGTGAGGGTGGTGGGGTTTTGGAGGGGGTGGGGAGTGTGTGTGTGAGGGGTGGTGGAGTGTGTGGGGGGGTGGTGGGAGGGTGGAGGTGGGGGGTGGGAGGGGTAGGGTGGGGGAAAGGGTGAGGGTGGTGGGGAGGGTGTGTGTGAGGGGTGGTGGGGAGTGTGTGTGAGGGTGGTGGGAGTGGTGTGAGGGGGTGGGGTGGGGGTGGTGGGGAGTGTGTGTGAGGGAGTGGGGAGTGTGAGGAGGGGTGGTGGGAGGGGTGTGTGAGGGGGGTGGGAGGTGTGGGGGTGAGGGTGGTGGGGATGTGTGTGAGGGGTGGGGAGTGTGGTGGGGGTGGGGAGGTGTGTGAGGGTGGTAGATGGGTGGTGGTGGGAGGGTGTGGGGGGTGGGGGGGTGGGTGTGGTAGGGGGTGGGTGTGGGGGGTGGTGGGAGTGTGTGTGAGGGTGGTGGGGAGTAGTGTGAGGGTGGTGGGGAGTGTGTGTGGAGGGGTGGTGGGGAGTGTGTGTGAGGGTGGTGGGGAGTGTGTGTGGAGGGGTGGTGGGGAGTGTGTGTGTGAGGGGTGGTGGGGAGTGTGTGTGAGGGTGGTGGGGGTGTGTGTGAGGGGTGGTGGGGAGTTGTGTGGAGGGTGGTGGGAGGTGTGTGTGAGGGTGGTGGGGGTGTGTGTGTGAGGGTGGGTGGGGAGTGTGTGGTGAGGGGTGGTGGGGAGTGTGTGTGTGAGGGGTGGTGGGGAGTGTGTGAGGGGTGGTGGGGAGTGTGTGTGTGAGGGGTGGTGGGGAGTGTGTGGTGAGGGTGGTGGGGAGTGTGTGTGAGGGGTGGTGGGGGAGGTGTGTGGAGGGTGGTGGGGAGTGGTGTGTGTGAGGTGGTGGGGAGTGTGTGTGTGAGGGGTGGTGGGGAGGTGTGTGAGGGTGGTGGGGAGTGTGTGTGGAGGGGTGGTGGGGAGGTGTGTGTAGGGGTGGTGGGGAGTGTGTGTGAGGGTGGTGGGGATGTGTGTGAGGGGTGGTGGGGAGTGTGTGGTGGGGGTGGTGGGAGTGGGTGAGGGGGTGGGGGTGGTGGGGGGTGGGGAGTTGTGTGTGAGGGTGGTGGGAGTTGTGTGAGGGTGGTGGGGAGTGTGTGAGGGTGGTGGGGATGTGTGTGAGGGTGGTGGGGAGTTGTGTGAGGGGTGGTGGGGAGTGTGTGTGAGGGTGGTGGAGTGGGTGTGAGGTGGTGGGGAGGGGTGGAGGTGGTGGGAGGGGAGGGTGGTGGGGAGTGGTGTGAGGGTGGTGGGGAGGTGTGGAGGGTGGTGGGGTAGGTGTGGTGTGAGGTGGTGAGGGTGGGGAGTGTGTGTGAGGGTGGTGGGGAGTTGTGTGTGAGGGGTGGTGGGAGTTGTGTGTGAGGGTGGTGGGAGTGTGTGTGTGAGGGGGGTGGGGAGGTGGTGAGGTGGTGGGAGTTGTGTGTGGGGTGGTGGGGATGTGTGGAGGTGGTGGGAGTGTGTGTGGAGGGTGGTGGGGAGTGTGTGTGAGGGTGGTGGGAGTGTGTGTGAGGTGGTGGGGAGTGTGTGTGTGAGGGTGGTGGGAGGTGTGAGGGGTGGTGGGGAGAGGTGAGGGTGGTGGGGAGGTGTGTGAGGGGTGGGGAGTGTGTGTGGGGGGGTGGGGAGTGTGTGTGAGGGTGGTGGGGAGTGTGTGTGGAGGTGGTGGGAGTATGTGTGTGAGGGGGTGGGAGTGTGTGGAGGGTGGTGGGGAGTGTGTGGTGAGGGTGGTGGAGGTGTGTGTGAGGGTGGTGGGGGTGATGTGTGTGAGGGTGGTGGGAGGTGTGTGTGAGGGGTGGGGAGTTGTGAGGGGGTGGGGAGTGTGTGTGAGGGGTGGTGGGGAGTGTGTGTGAGGGTGGTGGGGAGTGTGTGGGGGTGGTGGGAGTTGTGTGTGAGGGTGGTGGGGAGTGTGGGAGGGGTGGGGAGTGTGTGTGTGAGGGGGGTGGGGAGTATGGTGAGGGTGGTGGGGAGTGTGGTGAGGGTGGTGGGAGGTGTGTGAGGGTGGTGGGGGTGTGTGTGAGGGGTGGTGGAGTGTGTGTGAGGTGGTGGGGGTGTGTGTGAGGTGGTGGGGGTGTGGGGTGGTGGGAGGGTGGGGGGTGGGGAGGTGTGTGAGGGTGGGGGAGGTGGTGAGGGTGGTGGGGGGTGTGGGGGGGTGGGAGTGTGTGTGAGGGTGGTGGGAGTGTGTGTGAGGGTGGAGTGTGTGTGAGGGTGGTGGGAGTGTGTGTGGGTGGGGAGTGTGTGAGGTGGTGGGAGTTGTGTGAGGGTGGTGGGGAGGGTGAGGGGGGGGAGTGTGTGTGAGGTGGTGGGAGTTGTGTGTGAGGGTGGTGGGAGTGTGTGTGAGGGGTGGTGGGGAGTGTGTGTGGAGGGGTGGTGGGGAGATGTGTGTGAGGGGGTGGGGAGTGTGTGTGAGGGGTGGTGGGGAGTTGTGGTGAGGGTGGTGGGGAGTGTGTGGAGGGTGGTGGGGAGGTGTGGTGAGGGTGGTGGGGAGTGTGGAGGGTGGTGGGGGGTGTGGAGGTGGTGGGGGGGTGGTGGGGTGGTGGGGAGCATGTGAGGGGGGTGGGGAGTGTGTGTGGAGGGTGGTGGGGAGTGTGTGTGAGGGTGGTGGGGAGTGGTGTGTGAGGGTGGTGGGGAGGGTGGAGGGGTGGTGGGGAGTGTGGTGAGGGGTGGTGGGAGTGTGTGAGGGGTGGTGGGGAGCATGTGGTGGAGAGGGAGGTGGGGAGTGTGTGGTGAGGGGGTGGGGATGTGTGTGGGGGTGGTGGGGAGGTGGTGTGAGGGGTGGTGGGAGCAGTGTGTGAGGGGTGGGGAGATGTGTGTGAGGGGTGGTGGGGGCGGAGGTGGTGGGAGGGTGGTGGGGAGGGTGTGGTGAGGGTGGTGGGGAGTGTGTGAGGGGGTGGTGGGGATGGTGTGTGAGGGTGGTGGGGAGTGTGTGTGGAGGGGGGGGGAGTATGTGTGTGAGGGCAGGGGGGTGTGGAGGGTGGTGGGGAGGGGTGGTGAGGTGGTGGGGAGGGTGGTGGGGAGGTGTGTGAGGGTGGTGGAGGAGTGTGTGTGTGAGGGTGGTGGGGAGGTGTGGGGGGGTGGTGGGGAGTGTGTGTGAGGGTGGTGGGGAGTGTGTGTGAGGGTGGTGGGGAGTATGTGGAGGGTGGTGGGGACTGTGTGTGTGTGAGGGGTGGTGGGGAGTGTGTGTGAGATGTGGTGGGGGAGTGTGTGTGAGGGGTGGTAGGGAGTGTGTGGGGGAGTGTGTGAGGGGTGGTGGGATGTGGGGAGAATTTGAGGGGTTGTGTGGGGGGAGTGGGAGAGAGAGAGAGAGAGGTCGGCTAAGGGTTAAGGGGCGATGGAGAGATAAGGGTAGGGGAAGTGGGGTTGGGTGGGTAGTAGCTAGCTGACGAGTGGGGTCACACTCCTGGCCGCCACCCACTCTATTATTCACTCTAATGGTTTAGGACCCCCTCTCTTCCCCCCTCCTCCCTCACACTACCCTTCTACCATCACTCCTACTCCTCCCCTGCCGTGTCTTCCTCCCTCCCTCCCTGGCTGTGGTCCTTCACTATGAGGGAGACATATCTGGGTATGGTTCTGAATTATTGCTTGACGTGGGCCACTCAGATCAGGAAACTCAAGAGTGAATGCTGTGCGGGCGCTGTACAGTTTTAAAGTGCTCTCTCTCGCCGTACCTGAGGGGCGGCAGATGAGTGGTCAGTGGTCCACCTGCCAGATCCACCCCTCGGTCAGCTCTTCCTGCTGCACTTGGTAAATCTTCTCCATCACCTCAGGTTACAATTTCTCGTGGGTGCGTTCCAAACTTCCCACGTTGAGAGCTTTTTACCTTGAGGTCGAGCTTTTCCTGAATCTTCACCGTGAGAGACTTCCTGTGCTGTTTGGTGTGGGGATAGGGGGTGCTGTCCTGCATTGTGGCCTTGTGTCTGCGGTCAAAGAAGTTGGCTTATCTTTCTGGCCGTTTTTGGACAGATTACCATAGTAGGCAGGTAGGTTGCAAAACAACCACTGTAAAAAATATTGAAATAACAAGCGCATTTGTAATTTTTTCACGAAAGCGCTTGGTTCTTGATAATGTGAGAATTCACGAAAGCGCTTGGAATTTCACTATTATTTTTCTAATTAATTAGAAAGTTTACACATAATAGCATCATTCTGTATAGGTATTATCCACTATTGCAAAGTAATCTCTTATGTCACATGACTTGTTGGCAACTATTGAAGAAGCTTAGGGCTGGCTATTACATCTTCTATTTTTCTTTATATATATATATATATATATATATATATATATATATATATATATATATATATATATATATATCCTGGTAATTCTACCTTTGATTACTTAGGAGAGTGTAACTGGTCAGTTTATGCAGCTCAGTGTCATTCCCATAATTGGATACGACAATGTATCCTTGTCATGGAAACGTTATGCAAGTCACTCTGACTCCTGGCTCCTGCCGTGTTTCCACTTCCTCCTTCGTTCTAGTGCCCTATTTCCTCTTTCGTTCTAGTGCCCTATTTCCTCTTTCGTTCTAGTGTCCTATTTCTTCGTTCTCGTCCCATTTCCTCCTTCGTTCTAGTGCCCTATTTCCTCTTTCGTTCTAGTGCCCTATTTCTCTTTCGTTCTAGTGTCCTATTTCCTCTTTCGTTCTCGTGCCCTATTTCCTCCTTCGTTCTAGTGCCCTATTTCCTCTTTCGTTCTAGTGCCCTATTTCCTCCTTCGTTCTAGTGCCCTATTTCCTCCTTCGTTCTAGTGCCCTATTTCCTCCTTCGTTCTAGTGCCCTATTTCCTCTTTCGTTCTAGTGCCCTATTTCCTCCTTCGTTCTAGTGCCCTATTTCCTCCTTCGTTCTAGTGCCCTATTTCCTCTTTCGTTCTAGTGCCCTATTTCCTCCTTCGTTCTAGTGCCCTATTTCCTCCTTCGTTCTAGTGCCCTATTTCCTCTTTCGTTCTAGTGCCCTATTTCCTCCTTCGTTCTAGTGCCCTATTTCCTCCTTCGTTCTAGTGCCCTATTTCGACTTCATTCTTACTTGTGTCCCCGTGACCTCTCATATTACTACCATTTGCACTATGATTACTAGTATCTCATAGTCTGTCATATCTTATTCGTTTCCTCTCCTGCCTCCTCCTCCTCCTCCTCCTTCTCCTCCGTTCCTATTCCTCCTGGGTTGCCCTCCTGTCTCCTGCTCGTACATAACTTCCTTATCGTGGTTGTCACAATTACCTCCTCTCGTCTCTCATCAACCTGCCCATTTGCTCTGATTTAAATCCTCGTCTTCTCAATTACTCTGCTGTTTCCCGTGTCTCTCCTTTATTGTTCTCTTCTGCTCTCTGCCTCTCGTTATTTACTCTCTCTTCTCCCCTCTGCAATAATCCCTCTTCACCATCACTTCACATTCTTTATTCTCTCACCTAGTTCCTCCGTTTGTTGCTGACCAGAATATTTTCCTCGACTGCCACTGCTGGTTATCTTTTCGTCTTTGTTTGTTCCTCCTCCTTCCTTCCGCTTACAGTTGTCGTCGTCCTTATTCTCCTCCATTTTTCCCATTTTTCTTCTCTACCTCCATGTTACCTTCTCTTCCAGTTCGTCGGACCCTCCACTTTCCACCTTTTCGTTATCCTTCTGTGTATTATCACCTTCCTTCTCACTATTTATGTTTCCACGTTTTTACTTCATATCCTCCCCCCATATCCCCAGCACCCCGGGGGACCCTTCTGCTCAGCACCCCGAGGGACCCATCTGCTCAGCACCCCGGGGGACCCTTCTGTTGAGCACCTCGAGAGACCATTTTTTATTCAGCACCCCGGGGGACCCTTCTACACAGCACCCCTAGGGACCCTTCTGCTCAGCACTCCGGGGTATCCTTCTACTCAGCACCCCGGGGGATCCTTCTCTTAAGCATTCCGGGGGACCACCCTTATCTTTAGCACCCCGGGGGACCACCCTTATCTTTAGCACCCCGGGGGACCACCCTTATCTTTAGCACCCCGGGGGACCACCCTTTTCGTCACCCACACTACTGGGGACTCCTCAACACCCCCAGAGACCCCTCTTCTCTTTAACACCCCAGGGACCCCTCTTCTCTTCACCCACACCCTAGGGAACCCATCTCCCCCAGTACAACTTACAGCAGTCAGGTGATATACGCTCACAGGAACACACTCCATTGTTCGCTTCGATTAATTCTGTTTTTTCGCGGCCACAAAACATCCTTTTATAAGATTATCCGGAAAGTGAGGAGAAGAACGCTGATAAAGACGTCCACCCATGAAGTGTTGGGAGCGTTGAGGGGTGTCCGTTCATGAGGTGCTGAGGGCGTCCACCCATGAAGTGTTGAGGCCAAACACCCATGGGGTGCTGGGAGTGCTGAGAGGGTCCGTGCAGGCATGGGATGCTGGGAGTGCTGAGAGGGTCCGTGCAGGCATGGGATGCTGGAAGTGCTGAGAGGATCCGTGCAGGCATGGGAGGCTGGGAGTGCTGAGAGGATCTGTACATGCATGGGGTGGTGGGAGTGCTGAGAGGGTCCGTGCAGGCATGGGGTGGTGGGAGTGCTGAGAGGGTCCGTGCAAGCATAGGATGCTGTGAGTGCTGAGAGGGTCCGTACACGCATGGGATGCTGGGAGTGCTGAGAGGGTCCGTGCAGGCATGGTATGCTGGAAGTGCTGAGAGGATCCGTGCAGGCATGGGATGCTGGGAGTGCTGAAAGGGTCCGTGCAGGCATGGGATGGTGGGAGTGCTGAGAGGGTCCGTGCAAGCATAGGATGCTGGGAGTGCTGAGAGGGTTCGTACAGGCATGGGATGCTGGGAGTGCTGAGAGGGTCCGTGCAGGCATGGGATGCTGGAAGTGCTGAGAGGATCCGTGCAGGCATGGGATGCTGTGAATGCTGAGAGGATCTGTGCATGCATGGGGTGCTGGGAGTGCTGAGAAGGTCCGTGCAGGCATGGGCTACTGAGAGTGCTGAGAAGGTCCGTGCAGGCATGGGGTGCTGGGAGTGCTGAGAAGGTCCGTGCAGGCATGGGGTGCTGGGAGTGTTGAAGACGTCCATTCAGGGGTTTCATTATTAATCCAGAATCCGTAAGCTAATAATAATCCAGGAGGGACCGAAATGTCGTCTGAGATTTCCTCTCCATATTGTGAGCTAGGAGGGAATAGTAGCGGTCAGTGTTGTCTCATTCTCTAGAGGACTGCATGTAAAATATACTGTGTTGCAGTTAGTGAAGCAAGTGGTTGTGGCAGCTACATGCAACCTGCACCCAGCAGCCTATTGGCTTGTTGAAGGGTAGTGGCTTTTGAAAGCTGCTTGGTTGTTGAAGGGTAGTGGCTTTTGAAAGCTGCTTTGTTGTTGAAGGGTAGTGGCTTTTGAAAGCTGCTTTGTTGTTGAAGGGTAGTGGCTTTCAGAAGGTACTAGCTTTTGAAAGCTACTGGATAGGTATAGGACGATATTTTGATGAGGGATGGTAACTTTGCAGCGCAAGTTCCCCCTTCCGTCAACTAGCGAGGTTCGTCAACGAGCGAGGTTCCTCCGCTGGTGTGTCTTCAGAGTCTCTTGTGTGAAGCCCTTCTTGCAGTTGAACAGTAAGACAGATGTGCAGCTGTTGCACACGTGTCTTACCCTTCAACTTGTCAGTATTATTGACCATTCTTAACATACCTTCTTGTAGTGTACTCACCGTGTTGGCAGGGAATCGATACTCGTCTCCTGGTACCGGCCTCCTGGGCTACCATGATCATCTTCACTGACGTGTTCTCTTGGGCCTTATCCACTCTGGAAGCTGCTTTCCCCCACCATTGCCTCATCTATGTCATTCCACTTTTCAACCTCCCAATGAGTAAACAAATACTTCCTTACATCCTTATGGCTCATTTGTGACAGTGTATGTACTTACCTATTTGTGGTTGCAGGAGTCGATTCATAGCTCCTGGCTCCGCTTCTTCGCTGGTCACTACTAGGTCCACTCTCCCTGCTCCATTAGCTTTATCATACCTCTTCTTAAAACTATGTATGGATCCTGCATCCACTACATTCTCCAGACTGTTCCATTTCCTGACAGCTCTATGGCTGAAGAAAAAGCATGTACTCACCTATTTGTGGTTGCAGGGGCCGAAACATAGCTGCTGGCCCCGCCTCTTCACAGATTGCTACTAGGTCTTCTCTCTCATTGCTCCGTGTGTGTGTGTGATGCCACTGTAATATACGTGCATGTTTAAGCAGGCACACAAACGTAAATACGCAAAGTGTACATGCACTGTTATGCTAAGCAGAGGTGTACTGGTGGTAGTGGTTGGTGGAAGCAGTTGGGTGTAGTGGTGGTTGCTGGGAGCAGTTGGGTATACTGGTGGTTGGTGGGAGCAGTTGGGTGTAGTGGTGGTTGCTGGGAGCAGTTGGGTGTAGTCGTGGTTGGTGGGAGCAGTTGGGTGTAGTCGTGGTTGGTGGAAGCAGTTGGGTGTAGTGGTGGTTGGTGGGAGCAGTTGGGTGTACTGGTAGTGGTGGTTGGTGGAAGCAGTTGGGTGTACTGGTGGTTGGTGGGAGAAGTTGGGTGTACTGGTGGTGGTGGTTGGTGGAAGCAGTTGGGTGTACTGGTAGTGGTGGTTGGTGGAAGCAGTTGGGTGTACTGGTAGTGGTGGTTGGTGGGAGCAGTTGGGTGTACTGGTGGTGGTGGTTGGTGGAAGCAGTTGGGTGTAGTGGTGGTTGGTGGGAGCAGTTGGGTGTAGTGGTGGTTGGTGGGAGCAGTTGGGTGTAGTGGTGGTTGGTGGTTGGTTGAAGCAGTTGGGTGTAGTGGTGGTTGGTGGGAGCAGTTGGGTGTACTGGTAGTGGTGGTTGGTGGGAGCAGTTGGGTGTAGTGGTGGTTGGTGGAAGCAGTTGGGTGTAGTGGTGGTTGGTGGGAGCAGTTGGGTGTAGTGGTGGTTGGTGGAAGCAGTTGGGTGTAGTGGTGGTTGGTGGAAGCAGTTGGGCAGGAGAAATATCAGAGCTGGAACAAATCCAGAGATCGTTTACGGCTCACATTGAGCCATTGAAACATCTAAATTATTGGGAACGCCTTCAAGTCTTGAACATGTACTCATTGGAGCGGAGGAGAGAGAGATACATGATAATATATACATGGAAAGTACTTGAGGGCCTGGTCCCAAATCTGCACACTGCCATAACAACATACTGGAGTGAGAGATATGGGAGAAAGTGTAAAATAAACCCAGTGAGGAGCAGGGGTGCGGTGGGGACAATACGGGAGCACTGTATTAACATCCGGGGTCCCAGACTATTCAACATCTTACCAGAAGATATCCGAAACACGGCTGGAACCAGTGTAGAAGCCTTCAAGAGGAAACTGGACAAATATCTTCACCAGGTGCCAGATCAACCAGGCTGTGATGGATATGTGGGGCAGCGGGCCTCCAGCAGCAACAGCCTGGTTGACCAGGCAAGCACCAGACGAGCCTGGCCCATGGCCGGGCTCAGAGAGTAGATACTCTCGAAACTCTTCAAAGGTATATCAAAGGTGTAGTGGTGGTTGGTGGGAGCAGTTGGGTGTACTGGTAGTGGTGGTTGGTGGAAGCAGTTGGGTGTAGTGGTGGTTGGTGGGAGCAGTTGGGTGTACTGGTAGTGGTGGTTGGTGGAAGCAGTTGGGTGTACTGGTAGTGGTGGTTGGTGGGAGCAGTTGGGTGTAGTGGTGGTTGGTGGAAGCAGTTGGGTGTACTGGTAGTGGTGGTTGGTGGAAGCAGTTGGGTGTACTGGTAGTGGTGGTTGGTGGAAGCAGTTGGGTGTACTGGTAGTGGTGGTTGGTGGGAGCAGTTGGGTGTAGTGGTGGTTGGTGGGAGCAGTTGGGTGTACTGGTAGTGGTGGTTGGTGGAAGCAGTTGGGTGTACTGGTAGTGGTGGTTGGTGGAAGCAGTTGGGTGTACTGGTAGTGGTGGTTGGTGGAAGCAGTTGGGTGTACTGGTAGTGGTGGTTGGTGGGAGCAGTTGGGTGTACTGGTATGGTAGTTGGTAGCATCAGTTGTGGTAGAGGTACGAGGAGAGCAGACTAGAAGGCAAATCATTATGGTGATGGTATGGTGTGTGAGGGCTGGTGATGGCTGGGCTGACACTAACGCTGTGTTGGTATGTGCTTCACAGTGTAATAATACCAAGAGCTGCTGCTCATCCTCTGCCCATCTGGACGTTGACGGACTATACTAATAATGTGCCAGAATATATTACATTAATTGGAATACTTTGCCATGTTGGGTCCCAGAGTACTCTCCTGATTGCTTCCCTTGCTACTCCAGCCTCAATCATCTCGCTGGACATACAACTATTATTATTGTTATTATTATATAAATATTAATTTATTATTATATAATTATTAGTAATTTATTATTATAATTATTTATTATTATTATTGCAAAATAGTGTGGGTAATTCAGCGTAAGAAGTGTTGAAGGCTCAATCCTCCGTCTAGTGATTGCATCCCGGTCACGCTCCAGTTAGACCGTTGATAACTGTCATTGAAAACGCAGCTGCCTTTACTATCGCTAGCAGCAATAGCCTGACTGACCACCAGGTACTCAACAGTGGAGAACTGGCCGGGTTGCGATAGGTCTAGACTCTACACCTATCACAGTTGTTATATCACTGGGGTAATTGACCTCGGGAATGTAGTTAACATTAATCCTTCACGCAGTATCGAGCCTGCAGTCGTGCTTAGATAAAATTAACTTTTTTTTCTCCCTTCCGTTTACTTACTTTACCAACCTACTTCAGGGGTTTACTGCACTGGTACATTAAAGGTCACTTTTCTTATCCTTTTCTAGACAAGCCTGGCCCAGGGTCGGGCTGTGGCAGAAGGTAAACTCGCCTATCTTAGTCGTGTCTTGGTCGTGTCTTAATCGTGTCTTAGTCGTGTCTTAATTGTCTTTAGTTGTGTCTTGGTGGTGTCTTAGTCGTGTCATGATCGTCATAGTTGTCGTTAATGCCGTCGTGACTTCACGCATTCGTGAGTTTATTTAATTACGTTTTCACTAATCTTTATTTATTTTGTATCATTCTTAATTTAATAAATATTTTTAGTTGTTGACGCAAGAGTTTAGTATTGTTTACCTTGCTTATTTATGTACATGCATGTGTTGTGGTAGCTCTCATTACTTGTACAGGTGTTGCAGGTGTTGTGGTAGCTCTCATTACTTGTACAGGTGTTGCAGGTGTTGTGGTAGTTCTCATTACTTGTACAGGTGTTGCAGGTGTTGTGGTGGCCCTCATTACTTATGCAGGTGTTGTGGTAGCTCTCATTACTTATACAGGTGTTGCAGGTGTTGTGGTAGCTCTCATTACTTGTACAGGTGTTGCAGGTGTTGTGGTAGCTCTCATTACTTGTACAGGTGTTGTGGTAGCTCTCATTACTTATGCAGGTGTTGTGGTAGCTCTCATTACTTATACAGGTGTTGCAGGTGTTGTGGTAGCTCTCATTACTTGTACAGGTGTTGTGGTAGCTCTCCTTGTACAGGTTTTGTGGTAGCTCTCATTACGTGTACAGGTATTGCAGGTGTTGTGGTAGCTCTCATTACTTGTACAGGTGTTGTGGTAGCTCTCCTTGTACAGGTTTTGTGGTGGCTCTCATTACGTGTACAAGTGTTGTGGTAGCTCTACGTGTACAGGTGTTGTGGTGACTCTCAATACCTGTACAGGTGAGGCAGGTGTGGCAGTATTCACATCTGTACCTCCCACCCTCTCCCCTTTAGTGCGGTCTGTGGCCCCCTGTGGTACAGTTTCTGCTGCACCCCTTTAGTGGCGTTTCCCCCTCTTCCGCTTTAGTGACGTTTCTACCCACCAGTGCTTAGTGGAATTTCTTCCACTCCCTTAAGTGGAGCTTTTGCCCTCTTTAGGATACTTTCTGCCCCCTCACCTTTAGTGGAGTTGCCCCTCTTCCACTTTAGTGGAGTTTTCCTTCTTCCACTTTAGTGGAGTTTTCCTTCTTCCATTTTAGTGGAGTTGCTGGTGTACTGAAGTTGGCGTTCCTGTGTTCCTGACTCCCTTCCTCAGTTGTGTTACTGTCTCCTTCCCCCAGTGGTGTTACTGTCTCCTTCCCCCAGTGGTGTTACTGTCTCCTTCCCCCAGTGGTGTTACTGTCTCCTTCCCCCAGTGGTGTTACTGTCTCCTTCCCCCAGTGGTGTTACTGTCTCCTTCCCCCAGTGGTGTTACTGTCTCCTTCCCCAGTGGTGTTACTGTCTCCTTCCCCCAGTGGTGTTACTGTCTCCTTCCCCCAGTGGTGTTACTGTCTCCTTCCCCCAGTGGCGTTATTCCCCTCCTTTTGTTTACGATACCTCTCCCCTCCCCCACCTAGTGGCATTACCTCCCTCGTTCCACAATAACGTTTCTCCCCTCTCCCACCTTCTTCCTATTACTAGTGTAGCTTCACATCCTCTCCCCACGCGGCGTTACTTACCCCCTACTGCCTTCCCCACTCTCCAGTAGCATTGCTTCCTTTCCCCCCCAAACCAAGTAGCATTACGTGGCAGAGATTATTAACGTTTATAGTTTATATTTTGTGTTGACGGACATAAAGCGTTGATCGTGGCCCTGAGGAAGGACAAATGTTCCTGGAATATCTGTTCCACGCAACAGTAACAGTAGTAATAGTAGTAGTAATAGTAATAGTAGTAGTAGTAATTGTAGTAGTAATAATAATAGTAGTAATAATAGCAGTAGTAGTAATAGCACTTGAAGGGTAAATGGTGGGGAGTAACGAGGTGGAGATGGTTGCACTCATGGTGGGGGAATAATGGTGCTGGTTCTTGCCTCGGGGATCGTGTCGCACCTGTTCTTGAAGATACGTATCGAGAGTCTGGTGGGTGATTATGGTAAGGTGTGCTTGGTGGTGGTGGCGTGTGTAGGGGCAGTTAGGTGGCCCAGGCTACCTGCTGGTAGTCTGGGATTATTTCCAACCACAGTCTCAAGCAGCTGTCAGTGTGTGTGTGTGTCCCAGTCTTCGTGTGTAAGCATAATAGATACATACGTACAGATGCATATAAACATAAACATAAACACATAAAAAAAACTCAAGTCAAGTGTTTTGTCGACTAGTGTCCATGACAAACGGTAACTAAACACACACACACACACACACACACATTTCTCTCTCACTCACACACATACACTCCTCTCTCTCTCACCTAGTTAGACTAGGCTTCCGGTTACTGGGGGCCAAATAGCTCCTAACCTTGCCTCTTAGAGCCCTAGCGTACTTACTCTCTTTGTAACATCCCTGTAACTACTGTGTTTTTAGCCCCTTTATGTCCATTTATTCATGGTCCTTACTCCTTACAGTTGAAATAGACCCCATCTGCTCTATCAGTTCCTTTTATTATCTTTCATGTCACAATCATATCTCCCACTTCCTCTTGCACACTACTAGTAAAAGTCACCTACTGTCCTGTTTTGAGTATCACAACCAAATTTGTAGAGAGAAAAGGACGAATTAGAATTCATTTAATGAACATTTGTTAGAGTGAATAATGCAGTAGCACACGAGAGAAAACGGGAGGTAGAACACTATAGAAAACGGAAAGTAGCACACGAGAGAAAACGGGACTATGAGGTTTTAAATGGACCCCAGGTCAAGGTTCCCAACGTAAAATTGTTTATAAGGAAAATGACTCTTGTGAAATATACTCAACTGACAAAATAATAACAACAATAGTTATTTCTATAATGGAGAAAATTATCCTTTTATATAATTTTTTAAGTGTTTCTGTGGACGGCAGAAAATATATTTGGAACGTAGAACTTAGAACTTACCTAGAATGTGTTATTTAGTACGTGTTTAGAATGTGTTAGAACTTATTATGTGGAATGTTAGAACGTATTATGATGATACGTGTGGATGAAGAGTAACTCGGTAGAAGACAGAAACAGTGCAAGAGTCTTCAGTGGACAGAAGAAAATGACATTGGTAACAAATTACTATTACTCAGATATAGAAAAAAATGAACTTAAAATAAACATGATACGCAAAAATACAGAAGAAGAACATGTTAATGATCTGGGTGTAATGTCAACTGACCTGTCATTTACGGAAAAAATAAGACAAATGTTTTGATAGTTAAACAAATGATGGGATGATGAATTTTCAGAATGGGAGGAATGGTGCTAGTGATGGCATTATTCAAATTACCTATGTTCTGTAGCGTTTAGTGTTGACGGCGCCTGTCAGGGCAGGAGAGAGATCAGAGATCCTTTTCGGCCCTCATAGAGCCTATAAAATATTTAAACTCCTGGAAACTCCTAAAAATTCTAAATATGTGCTCACTGGAGCGGAGAAAAAAGAGATGCTTGGTAATATATACATGGAAGATACTGAAAGGCCTGTTCTCAAACCTAGAAAGTTATATAACAACATACTGGAGTTAGAGATACGAGAGGAAATGTAAACCAAACCCAGTGATAAGCAGGGTCGCCGTGGGCATAATAAGAGAACATTGTGTCGGCCTCCCTGTATCCACACACTACCAGCAGATACCAGGAACACTTCAGGGCACACGACATGACTCCAACAGGTGCCCGATCAACCAGGCTGTGATGGGTATGTGGGCCAGCAGGCTGACAGCAGCAACGGTCTGGTTGACAAGGCAGTACCAGACAAGCTTGGCCGAGGACCGGGTTGTTGGAGCAGGAAAAACTCTCGAAACCGGTCACACTGGTATGTGTATTTTGGTTGGATACGAAGTGTGTGAGGCTGTCTGTTGGGTCAGTGATCCCAGTCTCATGGACCCCAGCTGACTGCCTTGTGGAACCCCAGCTGACTGCCTCGTGGACCCAACTGACTGCCTTGTGGACCTAAGCTGTCTTGTGGACCCTAGCTGACTGCCTTGTGGACCTCAGCTGACTGTCCTGTGGATCCCAGCTGACTGCCTTGTTGATCCCAGCTGACTGCCTAGGAACCCCTGCTATCCCTAGTGTCCCCTCATGCCCCCAGAGAACCCCCCCAGAGCGACCCCAGTCAGTGTCTCAGTCACACCAAGAGCGTCGCGTGAGGATCACTCTAAAATAAGATTATTCTAAAACCCTGATAATTATTATATTTATCTGATGTATTTCCTCGTCGATGGTAACTGTCCATTAACTTGTTAAGAGTTAACCAGCTCTTGTTAACAGTAAGGCAAACACTCCGTAAAATGTTAATTTGTGTTGTGTACCCCTGGAGTGGTGATTGTGTACATCTGTAGTGGAGGTGATTGTTGTGGACCTCTGGAGTGAAGGTGATTGTTGTGGAACTCTGGAGTGAAGGTGATTGTTGTGGAACTCTGGAGTGAAGGTGATTGTTGTGGAACTCTGGAGTGAAGGTGATTGTTGTGGAACTCTGGAGTGAAGGTGATTGTTGTGGAACTCTGGAGTGGAGGTGATTGTTGTGGACTTCTGGAGTGGAGATGATTGTTGTGGACCTCTGGAATGGAGGTGATTGTGTATCTCTGGAGTGGAGGTGATTGTTGTGTATCTCCATTCCACCATCCACCCATCCCCCTGCCCTCCCCCACCCATCCCCCAGCCCTCCCCCACCCATCCCCCTGCCATCCCCCACCCATCCCCCTGCCCTCCCCACCCATCCCCCTTCTCCCATCCCCACCCCTCCCATTGTAATCCCCACCTCTCCATCACCCACGTAGTTATGTTCTTATTAACTGCAATAGAGAGTGTATTAAGTGCCTTCTAGGTATGCTTGTATTTCATTGTAATTGCCCCTCATTATATATATCAATTTATTTTAATGCTATTATGAAGCATTGTAGTGTGTATAATTAAGGCTGTGTTGCTGTGTATGTCTGGAGGTGTTGCTGTGTATGTCTGGCTGCGTTGCATATGTCTGACTGTTTTGCTCTGAATGTCTGTTTCTGTGTACAAGTGCTGTGTTTCTGTATATGTCTGGCTGTGCTGCTGTGTTTGTATCTGACTGCCTGTGTTTTTGTGTATATTTGGCTGTGTTGCTGTGTATATGAGACAGAGACTTACACATACACACACACACACACACACACACACACACACACACACACACACACACACACACACACACACACACACACACACACCAAGAGCTGGTCAGTTTATCAGCATCTTGAAGAGGAGTAAGTTTAAAAGCTCAAGAAAAGGAATGTGGACGCCTTAAAAGGTATTATAATTCTTCAAGGAGTTGGCTGGCTGGGTTCTCACTTCTTGAAGTTTCTTCACTTTAGTTTGAAGACTAAGATTATGTTGTGTCTAGGGTGAAGGGCGCTTTATGGAGAAAACTGCTCACATAAAGCTTACCTTGAACTGTTCAAGCTTACCTTGAACGTTTCAGGGGGACATAAAGCTTAACTTGAAACTGCTTTCAGGTGACATAATGAAAAGCGTCCGTTGAGGTATGAATTTCTAAAGCATAAGTGTAGGCCTAGTGAGCCTAATAAAGTGGTTATCTTTATGAAGCCACAACTGACCTATAGCAGCCTCTTAAAGTCACCCAGAGAGTGGAAGTGTAGAAGAGAGATTATACAAGTCCAGTGCACAACCTTAAACCTAAAAGGAAGAGAATTATACAAGTTGAGGAGAGAGATTATAGGTGTGGAAGCCAGAGCCACGAAGGAGTGATCATGGTAAGAGAATGAGAAGAGAATTATACGGGTAAACGATCACAGAGGAAATATGTCAAGAGAGTTTGAGTTAAGGACAATTTCAGAGGGTTATGCAAATAAATATATGTCGGTACTTATAAGCAGCAGATTTGAAGGTTTGGTGGTAATACTTAAAATAAACGGTTGGTTAAAAATTGAATAAATTACTGAAATTTACGTTGGGCTGCGTGCTGCCTGCACCAACAGCCTGGTTGATCTGGTCATTAACTGAGAGCGCTGGCTTACGTCTGGGCCGCGGGGGTCGATAACCTTTGGAATTGACTACAAGTAACCTTTTGTTTGTTTTGCTGTTTTTTTGGGGGTCACCGCCCCCGTGGCCCGATCCCAGACTAGACGTCCTGGTTACTGGGCTAATCAACTAGGTTGTTAATGTTGGCAGCATGCTATCCAACTTATGCACCACAGCCTGGCTGATCAGGAACTGATTTGAGGAGCGTATCAAGTTCCGTCTGGAAGACAGCCAGAGGTTCGTTGGTAATTCACCTTGTGCACGCAGGAACGACGTTGAAAATTCCGGGACCTCTCACACTTATCAGGTTCTCTGTTAGTGTACTCTTTGCCTCTCTGTTTTTAAAGTGGAGGTATTTTGCACTGTCTGCCAAGTCTCTCCAGGATTTTCTGGGAGTAAATTATGATGTATCTTTTTCGCCTTCGTTCCAAGGAATGCAATTGAAGGGGCTTCAAGCGTTCCCCGTACCTCGCATGTTTGAATGTATACGGGCAGTGAAAGTTATTTGTACGTTTTCTAGCTCGGCAGTCTCGCCTGCCTTGACGTAAGGGCGCTGTACAAGATGTGGTTTTCGCCCTAGATTTTGCATGCAAGAAGAGCTATTTTGGATTTCTTCTAATTTCCTTTGTCTCTTTTTGTTTCCTCTCTCATGGACTCTGACGCAATCAGTATGTGCTCCATGTTGCCTGCTTCTCTAACTAGCGCTTCCTTTCCTTCTTCAGAAAGTCTGCAGCCTTTGAGAATTCGTGTCTACATGTAGAGGAAATGCCTCCATTGAGTTTGCATCTTCTCCTTTGCTGTAGAGGTGTACGTCAGGAGCCAACTTGGAGCGTGGTTGAGCTCATTCTCTCAAGAAACTGGTTTAGATTCACGGTGGTCATGCCGCCATCACAGCGTATTTCATTAAGGTCATGATTTGTTTGGTCCCAGTTGATGTTCTTGTTGAAACTACGTTTATTGAATTTGCCCTCATGATCGTGTTTCTCTGTCTCAGGCCGCTGTGCCAGCACGTCTGCACCTTGATTGTATTGTGGTCTGAGATTGTTGTCTTCCACATGCTTAGGTCCCGGACCAGGTCCTCATTGTTCGTAACTGTAAGGTCTAGAATATTTCTTAGTTCGATCGATCTTGCTGTTGCAGAGGTTTAATAATTCTAATGTGCGAGACTGTTCCTCCAACCTAACTCCAGAGACACTCCAGTTGCAGTCCTTGCAACATCTTCCGTTTAAGATGTCTCAAAGTGAAGTCACCAAGAGACAAGGTAATTGGAACCAGGTTTGGTATGTTTTCAACTCAATAGTAGAAGGACTGCTAGACCCTGGCATGTTTAAAACACACAGGAGTAAAGGTCTACTAGCTACTGGCGGGGAAGACTCGCTGGGGAAAACATCCGAAAGTTCCCCGCTTAGAAACAAGTAGCAATAACACCATGCAACACGGGTTTAGTAACAATACAAGCAACAATAGCCCCTGCAATAGGGGTGGATGTAAAGCAATAGCGTAAGGAATGTTCCCAGCTGCAGCAGAAGTGTAAGCTAAACAACAGTATTAACAACGGCAATAGTGCAGCATGAGTGCAGCCTGAAAAAAAGATTTCAACGGTAACTGTTGTAACGGGATTGGAGGATAAAGAAGGGTACCAACGATAATCGTTGCAACTCGAAGGGCGGATAGAAAGGACCTCAAAATTTTATTAAATATTTTACTAACAATAATCTGATTCTCAACAAGCCAGGAAAATGTTATCACGTGAAAGATAAGCAGTTAAAGTAATCTGTCAGATTTTGTTGCTCAAGTTTCGTGATGTATTATTGGTATATCAGACGTGTTTGATGTATCAGACGTCTTCAAAAATAAACAACAAAATATTTCACGAGTGGCTTACGACAGTGGAAACTCTCCCAAAAGTCTCTGTACCAGGAAGCCTTTTAGCAGTAAGTTTGGAGTTTCTAGTATTTTGAGTGAGCAAGTAAAATACGGTACGAGGAGACGGTAGACTGTGTCGTGGCCGGCTCCGCGGGAGGGGCAGGAAGTATAGCGAGGGTTGAGAGGATGGTGGGAGGGCAGGGGTAGGTTATGGTGTGCTTGGGGAAGGCATTGATGTATTGTTTTGCTGTAAAAATAAGTGTTAATTAATATTGAGGGACTGAAGTTGCTCCTCGCCGAGCCTCGTGTTGTTTTCGGCACTCATGGAGAAGCATTTGTTTACAACATTCCAGTGACTCTTAAAATATACCACATCATGACCTCCCTCACACACTCGTAACCTTCTCCACACACTCAAGCCCTTCTCCACACACTCAAACCCTTCTGCACACACTCAAACCCTTCTCCACACACTCAAACCCTTCTCCACACACTCAAACCCTTCTCCACACACTCAAACCCTTCTGCACACACTCAAACCCTTCTCCACACACTCATACCCTCACCCACGCTCATACCCTACCCCCACGCACTGGTACCCTTTCTACATATTCGTATCACTCAGAGATGAGTGTGTCAACATCCATGGTGTAAGACCTGCTACCAGCAGTTGTATGAAACGTTCCATGAACAAACTTGAAGGTGTCGCGAGGACACACACATTACATGCAACAAGTGCTGTATCCGTCAGGTTGTCAATTCCTCGCAGTATTTTGTATGTCGCTATCATGTCTCCCCTAACCCTCGTGTCCTCCAGTGTCGTCAGACCGATTTCCCTTAACCTTTCTTCGTAGGGCATTCACCTTAGGCCTGGAACCGCTCGCAACAACAGCTTGGTTGATCAGGCAGTCAACAAGGAAGTATGACTCAGGCCTGGCTGGGAAGGTAGAACTCTTGAAACCTGTCACAGGTATGTCACAGATAAACGTCACATTCCAGGAGTCCACGACTTTGTGAAGATATAAATACGTTTTTCCTGGATTTTTCCTGGATTTATAATTATAGTCTCTCGTTCTCCCTGTTAAGGTTCTTAAAATCTAATCTTGTTTTTTATTTAGTGTGTTTGTAGGAGTGAAGGAATAGTGTTTTATTGGCTGTTTTATTACAGAGTAAACTCATGATTCCATTAGTGTTGGTTTATGGTTATGTGGACTTACTTGAGTCTAGGACCCGAGGGATGCAGTGCTTGCGAGAGTGACTGTTGTAAGGTGGTGTTCTCTATAGTGTCCCATAGATAGAGAGCCAGTAATGGTGTCTGGTAGAGAAACCATACCACGGGTGGGGTTAGAACCCGCGATCAGAGAGTCATAAAACTCCATATCGACGCGGTCTGGGATTCGTTTGTAAAAACTTGCATTTGTGGTCACAGTGGTGCCTATGCTAATGTTCCTATGGTGTATAAATACACCTAGTTGGATGAATCTTATTGTAGCCAGCTGGCCCAGTGGCTAGCGCGTCGGTCTGGAGTTTTATGACTCTGATTGCGGGTTCTAACCCCACCCGTGGTATGGTTTGTTTGCAATCGTGTCATTACGATTTCGTGAGTCTGGTAGAGAGTTAGATTCCCGATGGTGTCCTCCATAGAGGGTGGTGGAGAGAGTGGCGTGGGTGGTGGTGTTGCAGAGTGTGTTGCAGAGTGATGTTGATGGCACAGTTTCAGAGTAACGTGTCCCCTGGGACTGCCACGGAGGATTACGCTAATAAACCTTGGATTGCATGCCGTCCCAGATACGCCGACACGAACATCACACCATCCCCTTGCCTTGCACTTTGTCCCAGCCAGACGCAATGTGTTTTCCCCGTGTTCAGGAACACCCAGCTATGTTCCCTCCATGTTCAGGGAGTTGCAACTGGTGTTCCCTGCAGGATCATGGAGGCCCTCTAAGTATCCTTCGTATTCAGACAATCCCAGCATGTGGTCCCTCACTAAAGCATATCCAGTGAGAGACTTTAAGAATGACCAGTTGTTACGGGTATACCCTTGACCAATATTTTATATTGTGTGTATTTTTATCATAATGGTATATTGGAGATATTTCCGTTATTAGCTAAAACGAAAATGTCTTACTTTATACTATTATTCGATTTAGCTATGTTGTAGGTAGGATGTTACATTTTACTGTGGTGTAGTGGGAGACCACTAGTCATACTGCCGGTTACCTGTTTAGGTAGTGGCCGGTCTCCCCTCATTCAGTCACGTGACCTACATGACGTCGTTTCACCAAACATCGACGATCGTCAGTAGGTTCACACATCCACTCCCAACAGGGAGTAGGTTCACACATCCACTCCCAACAGGGAGTAGGTTGTTCACATCCACTCCCAACAGGGAGTAGGTTCACACATCCACTCCCAACAGGGAGTAGGTTCACACATCCACTCCCAACAGGGAGTAGGTTCACACATCCACTCCCAACAGGGAGTAGGTTCACACATCCACTCCCAACAGGGAGTAGGTTCACACATCCACTCCCAACAGGGAGTAGGTTCACACATCCACTCCCAACAGGGAGTAGGTTCACACATCCACTCCCAACAGGGAGTAGGTTCACACATCCACTCCCAACAGGAAGTAGGTTCACACATCCACTCCCAACAGGAAGTAGGTTCACACATCCACTCCCAACAGGGAGTAGGTTCACACATCCACTCCCAACAGGGAGTAGGTTCACACATCCACTCCCAACAGGGAGTAGGTTCACACATCCACTCCCAACAGGAGTAGGTTCACACATCCACTCCCAACAGGGAGTAGGTTCACACATCCACTCCCAACAGGGAGTAGGTTCACACATCCACTCCCAACAGGGAGTAGGTTCACACATCCACTCCCAACAGGGAGTAGGTTCACACATCCACTCCCAACAGGAAGTAGGTTCACACATCCACTCCCAACAGGGAGTAGGTTCACACATCCACTCCCAACAGGGAGTAGGTTCACACATCCACTCCCAACAGGGAGTAGGTTCACACATCCACTCCCAACAGGGAGTAGGTTCACACATCCACTCCCAACAGGGAGTAGGTTCACACATCCACTCCCAACAGGGAGTAGGTTCACACATCCACTCCCAACAGGGAGTAGGTTCACACACCCTCTCCCAACAGGGAGTAGGTTCACACATCCACTCCTGACCAGGAGTAGGCTCACTGACTTTCACAAGAGTAATCATACGCTCTTTGAATCATACGCTCTTTGGAGTAGCCTTGGGAAGTTATTCCACCTTTAAGAGGGTTTGTTAAGTCTCTAGTATGGTTTGCAAATTGTCTATTCATCCACGACTTACGGTGATAGCTTGTATTAGCAGAGCTTTGGTCAGTATTCGGAATTATTGTCTCAAGAAAATGTATTTGATGTTTCAATTGATATTTTATACTTCTCTGCCTTTATTGAGGCATTGGTCTCAGTTATTGTATGGCGAAACGTTGATGTGAAATATTGTTTGTATGAAGCTCGTGTCATTTAGTATGAATATGGTACAGAGACAAGTAAAGTCATATATCGACTGTTTTCGAATAAAGTGTATCATGATGTATTACACTGCAATAGAGATAACTTTATACCATACACTGAATAATTGTATGAATTCTTTTATATTAAATTTCTCAAATTTTACTTGCTTGGGTCAATCTCCTAAAAATTACCCTAATACTATAATGATTTTCTCTAACGATGAAACAATCAAAGCTTAATTTAATAACTTGTTACGACGGGGCAAAACAGGCTAATAAATGAGGCCCTGATCGTAACACAGTGCAGTGGAGGTAGACCTTATTCAGTGGAGGTATAGTCCTTGTTCAGTGGAGGTAGTCACTCTGCAGTAGAGATAGTCTTTATGCATTGAAAATGGTACTTATACAGTGGGAAGCGTTGTTATGCAGTGGAGGTAGCACTTTTACAGTGGAAGTAGCACTAAGGATGCAGTATTCGCTGTCTTTGTACAGTGTAGATAGTATTTATGCAGTGTAGGTAATCCTTGTATACAGTGTAGAATTTTGTATTTAGCGTGTACTTGTGCAAGAATAATTACATGTTCTCAGATTCTTTGAACAGTAATGTATGTTGATGTCTGCACTTTCTGCTAAGAAACTTAAGTGGAATCATTTTGTTTGCTAATGTGCATTCTTTTCTTTGTTTCAGGTATGTAGCTGTGGAATGCGGTGTTTAGGTGGTGACGTGTCCAGTGTTGCATCTGTGTGGCCCACCTGCCCTGTCTGCCTGCAGCTGACTCCTACAACACTCCTTCTGGCCTCCTACACCAGTCCTTGCCCAGCCCTACTTCACTAGTTCTCCTGACGACCAACTCGTCCTTCTCCTTGCCTCACTCCTCACTTCCCGTAGGTAAATCCCTTCAGTGTCCCATAATTCGCCATCTGCAACTCCGTTATCCTTGCCTCTCCCTCCTTTAACCTCTCCTCGTGCCCTCTCACTGTTGCTCCACCTGCATTAACTGTTATCTGTGTCAGTGTATCCCTCCTGCTATAAATGTCATCTTCGTAATCCTGTAGCTGTAATCCTCACACTTCCTTTCCCTTTTTACCTATAATTATCTTAATCTTTTTCTTCTTGATATTTAAACAATGACAGATGTGCTTTTGTATCACACGGTACACGTAGAAGAATAGACATAGACTGTAGACTAATATCACGCCAGTGGTTCTAAGATAGTTTCAGTAACTTCAATTCTTGTTAAAGGTTCTCGTAAACAAGTAACGTTACAGCCGCAGTCCAGCTGCTTTAGTCAAGTGTCATTGTGACGGTATTAGATCTCCTCGTCGTACATACCTCCCTTGTTAATTCTTAAGTCTTAGGTGAATACTCAAGAAACTTTTCTTCAGTAATCTCAGTACAGAGAAAAATAGCAAGGTTTAGGAAGGTAGTTCATTCTTGCGTAGATACCAAGGGCCACAGCATTGGTGTAGATACCAAGGGCCACAGCACTGGTGTAGATACCAAGGGCCACAGCACTGGTGTAGATACCAAGGGCCACAGCACTGGTGTAGATACCTAGGATCACAAGACTGGTGTAGATAGCAAGGAACACATCACTGGTCTACATACCCCCGCCTACACCACCCGGCGACCAACTTGAGCACTTGCGTTAAAGTTTTCTCCACAACTTGTCTCAGTCTGTGCACAACAAGTTTACACAAAGTTAAATAAAGTATTGCTTGTTGCAGCACGCCGTCTGCCATCCACGAGTACTTAGTAACACTATATAGCTTGTCACACTTGAGTCACAAAAGCTGCATTTCCCCCCACCCCCATATCTCACTCAACGGGGTCATCAGCATTTTTTCATGTATATATATATATATTTTGTCTAGTAGGCCAACAAAAATATTTGGTAGGTAGAGTATTAATGTCCAGGCCTAGTGCATTACCTCTCAGCAGTACAGTATCATCTGGAAACTGTGCCTGATGGCACTGGTCTCTTTCTGAATATTTATACAGTAAACCCAAGTACAACTGTAGATAAATGTAAGCTTGTATTCTTTTAGCGTGCAGAATAAAGTAGTTGAAGTGATAGTTCTTAATGTTGTCCAGGAAGGAGGAGGAGTCTTCTAGGTGAGTCCACTGGCTTACCTGTGATCAGTTCCTAGAGTTCTGTCTTCAGTGGCGCCTCTCACTCTCTCCACTTTCTTTAATCTCTTCTTTACTTGCACTCATGCTCTTGTCTCCAGCTGTGCATCCCAGGCCTCATTAATCCCTCACTCCTCGACCCATCCCACATACCTCTCTTCCTTGTCCCTGGGGTCCCTGTGACCGAGACCCTGTGGTGGTCGGGGTGGTCTCCTGCGGGCTCGTGCCACGGTTGGGCGGGCGTGGTGCGGCCCCCACAGCAGCACATCCGTGTGCAGCAGCCACAGGCAGCAGCAGTACAGCAGCAACAGCAGGCGTGGTATTCACCGCACCTGCCGTGTCGCCTGGTCCCGCCCTTCACCACCACCATGGCCGCTCCATGTAAGGTTGTCAGTGTTGTGTGCATGGCGGCCCCCCGCAACTCCTTTCCCGACGCTTGTGACCGTCCCTGTTACACAACATCCACCACGCCTACGCCTGCACGCCCATTCCACCACTGCGTGTTGGTACTAGTGTATATACTGCTTGTGTACTGTAGCGCTGCTTCAAGTTTGCATGAGTGTACAGGCCCAGTAAGCCTGGTTGTCATCGTATGGTGCATAGGTGTTGCATCACTCTGTTATGGTGGTACACGCTGACTCCAACACACACTTGTTAGTAATGTGTTGGAGTGAGTGGCACTCCTGACTGACGTGATGAGTAATGCATGTTTGCGGTGCACCGTGATGTTTCTCAGGTTGCTCTTGCAAGTCTGCAATGTTGCTCTCGTCTAGTGTATCACCAAGTTCCCCTCTCCTCCATCCCAGGGTCATCCCTCACCACCACCATCTACGGCCCGGTAAGTGACTTCTCTTCCATATTACCGCTTCCTAAGTTACGCTTTCAGAATGTCCATTTTTCTCATTACAATCTTTTTTTCATTACATTATTACATAAGTAATTATATGAATTATATATCTTACCAATGTATATTTAATATTTTTAAGAGGTTGTCAATGGTAATTTAACGAAACTTAGCCATTTTGAAGCTGAAATGTCGCTATTTTTTTTTTATACCCTGATCATTTTACATTGTGAGACGGAAGGCTCAGTTTTTTCCTTTATTTTCTTAAATTTTTTCTGTGGCCACAATGACGGTTCCTTGATACTAATGAGGGGGCGTTTGAGCAAAGGAATTGGATTTGTCATACGGATGATTACATTCAACGCTTATCAGTTCTCTTTTGTTGAATGTAATTCTCTGCAAGACTTGAAAAGTTGCACTTAAGAGGGAAGTGTTGTGCATAACAAGTGCTTCTTCAGTGTTCTTGTGTCCTTATCTGCATACCTAAAGACAAGTATGCAACGTGAGGTGACATTATTTCTGGACACGTTTCGCCCATCCAGTTGCATTGGTAAAGCTCCTGGTGGGCGAAACGTTTCCTGTAATAGTTACCTCATGTTGCATACCTTGCTTTTATACGTTTCTCTGTTATACATGGAGGTTCCAACTACCGACGTTAATGAATTCCTGGAAAATTGCTGGTAATGTCCACATACCAGGGGAAGATGGACAAGTGTTTTCACCAGGTGCCGGATCAGCCAAGCTGTGATGGATATGTGGATCAGGGGACCACCAGCAGCAACAGCCTGGTTGACCAGGCTAGCACCAGACGAGCCTGGCCCATGGCCGGGCTCCGGGAGTAGAAAAACTCTGGGAACTCATCGAAGGTATAAAGTGGGTGTTACCCTCTCTAACCCATGACGTGGGTTGACTGGAGGTTCCTCTCCAATAGGCCGCTCAACATAGCAGAGTTTCACGTGGCTTTAGGTGTGACTCGGCCATAGGCTGCTTATAACGCCAAGACGAAATAGGCTTTATTTAGCAAATTATTTCAAACTATTATTTATAGAATTGTTCTAACAGATATTCTTCAAATAGTCTTATAAATGCTGTACAGGAGGGCCCCGCTTCTACAGCAGGTTAGGTTTTGGGCTACTGCTGTAGAGCGTAAATCGCTGTAAAGTGAAACCCTGTTGTTGTTGTTGTTGTTAAATGCATATGAAAGCGTGATAACGTCTTTACACTTATATTTAGTAAGCAATATAGCTAGGCCTAAATAATACATATACATTACAAACGTTACGTATCTTAAAATATTTTCTTTCTTAGAGTGAATATAGTGTAGGAAGTCTGAATAGATGAAGAACGGGTGTAATTGAAAACCGCCGTATTAGCGAAACACTGTAAAGCGGGGGGGGGGGGCTGCGGTCATACATTGGTAATCAGTATTATTATTGAAGGAAATGTGCTAAACCCGTAGGGAAAGTACTGTCCTTAAGTCTCTACGAATATTAGTGTATTGTGAGTGTAAGTAAATATTTGTAAGACTCAGCTGTAATCTTACGGTTTCATGAGACAGATAAGACCAGCAATCCTGTCAGAGTGCAAAACATTTAACACTCTTCCGTTTCATACTTGCATGATAGGATGATTAGTACCTCCCTGGGCGGATGGTGTCTTACCAATCTACTCTCAACATCTCTCCAAAATATGCAGATTTTTTTACTTAGAATAACCCAAGAAAGTGGGCGTGGCTCACTTCCATTAGAGTTGTCACTTGTTCGACTGTTACGTAGACTTAAACCAGAAGGAAGAGGAAGCAGGGAGTAAGAGTAGGAGGCAATAAACGTGGTAAAGGTGAGACAGTTGAGACAGTAATATCTTGGTGGAAGCTGCAGGCTCTCTCTCTCTCTCTCTCTCTCTCTCTCTCTCTCTCTCTCTCTCTCTCTCTCTCTCTCTCTCTCTCTCTCTCAAGGAAGGTCACATTGGGGTGTCATTAAGAGCGCACACTGGAAGCTCATCTCCTTGTGCTGAAAGTTCTCACATTGGCACACTGAAGCCCATTGTTACGACCAGTTGAAACCTCTTGCTGCAATATTTGAAGCCTATTGTTACAGCCAGTTGAAACCTTGGCATAGTGAATCCCATTGATATATCCAAGTGAAACCACTGCCAGGAATATTTACCCCCTTTTGTATTATTTGTTGATATGGTGGCATTGTAAGGTATGATTGTTGATATGGTGGCAGTGTAAGGTATGATTGTTGATATGGTGGAATTGTAAGGTATGATGGGAGAAAACCCTGGGTGAATGTGTGGAGCAGCTCAAGTGGGGAGATAGGATAGGGGAGAAGGGAGGAGGAATGGGGAAAAGGCAGAAGTGGGAGGAAGAGTGTAGAGAACAGAATGATTAGAGAGCTAGAACGAAACCCAAGTGTGAAGAGCAGGAAGGAGTGAGAGAGGCTTCATGTATTTCTAGCATCTTGTTAGATAACGTTAGGAAAGCATGATAAATGAGCTGGGGTAGATAACAGCTCTTAGTTTGTAAAATAAGGTAGTATATCATAGCCAGAACTATTGTGTAAATAATGAGAGAGAGAGAGAGAGAGGAGAGAGAGAGAGAGAACGAACGAACGAAGTTTGTGAGAAGTTAGTGTGGAGTGGAGGTGTGTGGGGATGGCGGAGATAGTCTCATTACCTTTACTGTGAGGCTGGCGGCCTCCACAGCACATTACCCGCACCATTCCCGCCCCCGGGATTATACTCCTTCCCATCAAGGATTTTCTCATCTAACAAATATTGTCCTGTTATCGACGTGGTCGCCACGCCCCCCTCAAAAGAAAAAAGCCACTTTTTTGGGGGCTTCAGAATTTTGGTGAACCCATTAATCGCTGGCAACCTCTCGTTCTCCACGTGCTGTATAACCCCTATGGGTTTGGTTCTTTCCTGGAAATGTAATAAGTTTAATGGTACAAATAACAGTAATTATAACCTGGTTGTGCTTTCTAATATATAGTTATGGGAGTCAAGGTTCATAGTGTCTAGACTCTTGTAATAAATTAAGATTTGATACATTTATATATACTTTTTTTTTCTCAAATATATATAGGGAGGTACCACCTCTAGAACTTGCTGGGGACCCTCATCCTCAGAGAAGACAATAAACGTACCTCAGGGAAAACTCGAGGTTCTCCCCGGAGCTGTTTGAATATTTTCTTCTCCTACCACTCGAAAAATGACAGGATGGATAATGAGAACCTTCAAAACCAGGGATGCCAAGCCCATGTTGACACTTTACAGATCGCTTGTTCTATCTAGGCTGGAATATTGCTGCACACTAACTGCACCTTTCAAGGCGGGTGAAATTGCTGACCTTGAAAATGTGCAGAGAACCTTCACCGCACGCATAAGTGCGATAAACCACCTCAACTACTGGGAACGCTTGAAGTTCCTAAACCTGTACTCTCTAGAACGCAGGCGGGAGAGATACATTATTATATACACGTGGAAAATTCTCGAGGGATTAGTACCAAACTTGCACACGAAAATCACTACCTACGAAAGCAAAAGTCTCGACAGGCGATGTAACATCCCCCCAATGAAGAGCAGGGGTGCCACTAGCACGTTGAAGGACAACACAATAAGTGTGAGAGGCCCAAGATTGTTCAACTGCCTCCCAGCGTACATCAGGGGGATTACCAACAAGCCCCTGGCTGTCTTCAAGCAGGCACTGGACAGGCACCTCAAGTCGGTACCTGATCAGCCGGGCTGTGGTTCGTACGTTGGACTGCGTGCGGCCAGCAGTAACAGCCTGGTTGATCAGGCTCTGGTCCAACAGGCGGCCTGGTCACAGACCGGGCCGCGGGGGCGTTGACCCCTGGAATTCTCTCCAGGTAGACTCCAGGTAGATACATTGGCAGAAAACACAAACATGAATACATTGGTACAAGATTATGAATCTCCTCCAGCTCCTCCGAAGCTGAACTCGAGCCCAGTATGCAGCATGCATTTTCCCTCTGGATGGCTACGCTGAGGCACTGGAACATGAAAGTAGCTGCCCTTGGGTCCCTGGTGGTGTTGATGAGTCTGTAACCCAGTTCTTTAAGGAAACGTGTGGAATTTTTTTTCCCATGATCCCAAGGTCTCTGATCCCAATGGGACAAATTGATTCTGTTGGCTTATGTCCCTGTACTTGCCGATCTTGTACTCCTCCCTGTGATCAGCAGCTCCTCCCTGTCGCCCGACACTGTGATGGATGTAGGTGTCAGCCAGTGTCGACACGCAAGTATAGTCCCATGCTAAGAGCTTGCCATTCTTCTAAGGATAGATGTGATCCCGTTGGGGCGGTTTGCTGAGTTTTGGGTATTGTTGGCTGCTAGTGATCGGGGCTCTCTCTCGGCTGGGCATCCAGCTGTAGCAAGGGTTCTCTTTATGATGATGTTGACTTCATTGTGTCTTGCATGCTTGCCCTTGGTTTTGGAACAGTTAAGACCATGTAGACCATATTGGTCGGCTTGCGCATCGCCGCAACTGTTTAGAGGAAGTCCCTGGAGTGATATGCACTCACAGCTTGGAGACGGGCAGTTTCCCTTTCTGATGTTACAGCCCTAATCATGTTGGCAAGCACCTTTTCAGCGATGGGGTCATCCCAACTTGACTGTTTGTAGGCCAGTGCTGTACTAGGTTTTGGTGCTGGAGCAGCAAAAGTCTCCCATTCAGTGATGGCACTGGCGCAGCTAGGGCTCTGTGTGTGTGTGTGTATATATATATATATATAAATATATATAATGCAAAACCACAGGGGGAGTTGAATGGTAGCTCTAGGCAATGGTAGCAATCAGCACATCATCAGGAGCTTACAGTGTTGCAGAAATGAGTAAGAGGTCCCAGCAGATTCACCCAGAGGAACGTTCTTGCTAAGAAAGAGGCAGGGGGGGCAGGAGATGCTCAGTGCCCCAGGCACACAAGTACCAAGTACCAGAAAGAGTGAGTATTATAGGAATAGAGGATAGTCAGTCCACAAAGGTAATGGAGTGATTACCTATCGAACACACACACACACTCAGGTGGAAGGTACAGAATATTGATACAGACATGTATGTTAAACAGTTGAAAATTGTCACCACTGAAAATCATAATTTTTGCCAACTAGAAGACTCTGTTGGTATTTGTATATAAGTTTTTGTCTTTTACCAAGGCGATTTTAATATTTTAGTATCATCGTTTACACGATACGAAGTTGTGGCTAGTGTTTATGTTAGTGTCTGCTAGAAAACAGTGAAGATGTCAGGATCGTGCCTTGGGTACTGAAATCTTCAAGAAAAAACTGGACAAGTATCTTCACCAGGTGCCAGATCAACCAGGCTGTGATGGATATGGAGGGTGGCGGACCTCCGGCAGCAACAGCCTGGTTGACTAGGCTAGCACCAGACGAGCCTGGCCCATGGCCGGGCTCACGGAGTAGTAAGACTCGAAACTCATCAAAGGTATATCAAAAGCATAGGAATCAAGATAGTCTTCTGGGTAACTTTTGACCAGTCTCGCAAGCCGTGTTTGTCTTGTGCTGTTCTGTGAGTCTTACTCCACGAGGCGACCAATCATAATGCTGGTATTTACTGCGCCGGGAAAGCTTATTGGCCAAACCATTCATCTGAAGCAATTTATGTGGAGCCATCGTTGGTCCCGCCAGCTAATCCTCCCAAGTAAGCACAAACTTAATGCTATATAAATTACTGCAAAATTTCCCTCGGTATCACGGAGGTAATTTATGTGCCATATGTTCTTCTCTTGATAGTCTGTCAGCTTGTGGTTCATAGTCTGTCAGTCCTTGTTCAGAAGCTGCGCTTGTAGTTCATAATCTGTTACTGTGTTCAGAGAGTGTGCTTCATAATCTGTTCCAGCGCTTGTTCAGAAACCTTGTTTCATAATTTGTTTCAGCGTTAGATCGAAACTATAAACTTTCAGGTCATAGGGTGTGTCAGTGTTTATCAAGAGATTGTACCTCTAGACAAAAATATCTGGTACATTGATATACATTTTTATGTAAATTAACATGTATATACATTTCGTATGTAAATTAACATGGTATATACATTTTTGCTCCAAAGCTAAATAACCAACCTTCTCTATTCTTGTTAAAATTAAAACGATATCATTTTATTTTATCCTGCCTAACTAGTCTTAGTTCAGCCTTTGTTTACTTAGAAAGATCTGGCCGAGGGGCGTACGGACTACGTACTTGGATGCAGAATGTGTAGGTTCGAATCCTGCTTTCGACTGAGAGATAAGGTTTGTAAATAATTTCGCCCGTTTGTGAAATAGTAAGGCATTATTTAGTAGTGAATAAACAGAATAATAGCTAATGTAAGCCTCGTAGCTCAGTGATACAGTGCTGCACCTGCTACCTGTCAGCACCACGGTTCGAATCCCAGTCCTCGTCCATACTCTTTATTTATTGGCAATCATTTATTATGACTTATATTGAGTTTACTTAGTGTTTTTTTGGGCTTCAATAAAGTATATTAATTTCGTGATGTTTAGACTGATTTTCTCTGATTTATTGCAACACTAAATCTAGACGCTGGTAAAGCACTGGTGGTTGTATAAGCAAGATCACAAATTCTGCTTAAACAGCACCTTAATTGTAGCGGTACTTGTAGATTATAGCTCTCACCAAGACTTGTTCATAGACTGTATCTATACTTAGCTCTTATTTCATGTCAGCCCTTGAGAGTCATATATGATGTCAAGTTATTTTAGAGAGAGTCTGTGGGTGTGTCTGTCTCTGTCGCTGTGTCAGTACTTGTGGTTCTTATTAATGGTAGTTTACAACTGATGTAGACCATATCACTGGTAGTTTACAACTTAATATTTTATTACATTGTAAACTACATTACCCGTATACTACAGAAAAATAAATTTATTATTATTATTATTCATATATTTGGCAGTTTTGTATTTGTGGGATTCAGAAATAGTCTGGTGTCTTGCCACTCTACTATATTTCTGAGCTGTTAGGCTGGTGTTACACCTCCTCAGTCATACTTATTGTTAAAGCTGTGTATGGAATCTGCCTACAAAGATCTTCATCCACGTCACTTCAGTTTCTAAAAACCACGAGACTGGAGATGTTTCCTGACGACCCTTCGGCACATTTGTGTAGCTAAGGTCCATCTGTGTTTCCCTTTTGCATTTCGAACAGTTTCTGACGTGGATGTGTGCTAGATATTTTCCTTGAGTCAGGGAACTGTATCACTCTTCAGTGTCATGTCTTGTGAATGTCTTATGATATGAAAGTTTCTTATACAGAATTTATTATCCCTGAATCTGTGCTGTTGTTTTTTCCTATTAAATCCTCTTTTCTCAAGATATTCCACTACTCTTCTTGCTATCTTCAAAACTTTTGATGATAAACCTGTCAAGAGATATTGGTGTACCCTTGTGCGTTCATCTGCAGTTAAGAACATAAGAAAGAAGGAACACTGCAGCAGGCCTACGGGCCCATGCGAGGCAGGTCCAAGTCTCCAACCGGCTTAAGTCAATGTCCCGACCCAGCCAGGTCAGGTTACATTCACTTAAGGAAGGAGCACGGCATCTGACCTAGTAGTACAAGCTAGTCAGGACCAACTCACACCCACCCGCACCCCACCTGGAGTTAACCCTCTCCAGGTAAACTCCAGGTAGTCAGGTCACTTCCACTTAAGGAATTAGTACGGCATCTGACCTAGTAGCACGAACTAGTCAAGTCCAACTCACACCCACCCATGTATTTATCTAACCTATTTTTAAAACTACACAACGTCTTAGCTTCTGTGACGGTACTCGGGAGTTTGTTCCACTCATCCACAACTCTATTACCAAACCAGTGCTTTCCTATATCCTTCCTGAATCTGAACTTTTCCAACTTGAAACCATTGCTGCGAGTCCTGTCTTGTCTGGATATTTTCAGCACGCTATTTACATCCCCTTTATTTATTCCTGTTTTCCATTTATACACCTCACTCATATCCCCCCTAATTCTACGCCTTTGTAGTGAGTGCAGATTCAGGGCCCACAGTCTATCCTCATAGGGAAGATTTCTGATACATGGGATCAACTTTGTCATCCTCCTTTGTTCTGATTAAGCTCTTTCTCTTGGACCCTGAATGTTAACCATCAGTCGACCGTTGTATACAATAATAATAATCTGTGTGTATTTAAATTACGTACATTTATATTATGTTCATTTAAATGAATTTACTAAGGTAATGACAACCTCTTAGTTCATTCCATTCCACCGTTAGATTGGCCAGGTTTCTCGTAATCCCTCTGTGGTTCGTTATTGTTTATGGTTTCTCTGTGGTTCGTTATTGTTTATGGTTTCTCTGTGGTTCGTTATTGTTTAAGCTTTCTCTGTGGTTCGTTGTTTATGGTTTCTCTGTGGTTCGTTGTTTATGGTTTCTCTGTAGTTCGTTATTGTTTATGGTTTCTCTGTGGTTCGTTATTGTTTATGGTTTCTCTGTGGTTCGTTATTGTTTATGGTTTCTCTGTGGTTCGTTATTGTTTATGGTTTCTCTGTGGTTCGTTATTGTTTATGGTTTCTCTGTGGTTCGTTATTGTTTATGGTTTCTCTGTGGTTCGTTATTGTTTATGGTTTCTCTGGTTCGTTATTGTTTATGGTTTCTCTGGTTCGTTATTGTTTATGGTTTCTCTGGTTCGTTATTGTTTATGGTTTCTCTGTGGTTCGTTATTGTTTATGGTTTCTCTGTGGTTCGTTATTGTTTATGGTTTCTCTGTGATTCGTTATTGTTTATGGTTTCTCTGTGGTTCGTTATTGTTTATGGTTTCTCTGGTTCGTTATTGTTTATGGTTTCTCTGGTTCGTTATTGTTTATGGTTTCTCTGGTTCGTTATTGTTTATGGTTTCTCTGTGGTTCGTTATTGTTTATGGTTTCTCTGTGGTTCGTTATTGTTTATGGTTTCTCTGTGGTTCGTTATTGTTTATGGTTTCTCTGTGGTTCGTTATTGTTTATGGTTTCTCTGTGGTTCGTTATTGTTTATGGTTTCTCTGTGATTCGTTATTGTTTATGGTTTCTCTGTGATTCGTTATTGTTTATGGTTTCTCTGGTTCGTTATTGTTTATGGTTTCTCTGTGACTAAATTAAACTTCCCTATTTGTGGCTGTGGGAGTTTGATACCTATTAACCCCCTCCTAACTGGGCGAGTTAATTGAGTCCTGATTGACCAGACGAGCTTGGCCCATGACCGGGCTCCGTGAGTAGAAAGACTTTCGGAACTCATCAGATGTATGTCCTACCATAAAGCTGTGTATGGAGTCTGGCTCCCAGTTTTTCACTCAACTTATTCCACTTCCTTGCTACTCTGAGGCTAAAGAAACATTTCCTTACTTTTCTGTGCCTTATCTTCCCACTGTGCCACGTTTTCCGCCTCTTGTGCGTATGCCCTTCTGAAAAATATATATTTTTGTGCCTGCCTGTGTATTTTTGTATGCGAGTGAGTGCTGACATATACATGTGTCTTACAGCGTGTGTGAATGCACATTCTGTCAGCTAGTGTGGAGGCAAGAATGTGCGTTATGTTAATGTTTTTGTTGGTTCTTGTTGCACGTATGCAAATGCTATTATGGATATGCATCATAAATGCAAATATGTTTATGAATGTATGCAGACTTGCTGTATTAACGAGTACGAAATATACCAGAGCTTTTCAGCTTCCGATGGTTTCTAAGTTTTACGAGTGCTGGCCTGACGACACCCACTCAGGCGACCCACTCAGCGTTGTTATTGTCTCTCTCCTGGGGTGTCTACTGTGCTGGTAGAAACAGATTAATGCGCTCATGTTACCACTGCCAGGAGCAATTTTAGTCTCTCTCTCTCTCTCTCTCTCTCTCTCTCTCTCTCTCTCTCTCTCTCTCTCGTGATGCGTAGGTAGCACAAGAAGTCAAGTCTGAGATAATTATGAATAAGACGAAGTAGGTCCCGCGGGCCACCTTGTCTTCTCCAAATTACACTCTCACTCTTGTGTTTCGACCTCTCTTGTTTCAACCTCTCGTGTTTCGACCTTACTTTCCACCCTCCCTCCTCGTGTCGACTTCCGTCTTATATGTCGACTCCTTTCCCTCACTTCCTCACCATTCCTCAAAATCTTCATCACTCCGGTTAAATCATTACTTCTTGCTGCCCAAATTTCCATTATCTTCTTGCCAATTCCTTCTTCCTCTTACTACTTAGTAGTCCTCTCTCTGTCTCCTCCCTCCCAGTACCTGCCTCACTACATCTTACTACTGGTGATGGTGTTTACCTCGCACCAGGTACCTAAAATCAGTTACCTGGTGAGGATGTGTCAGCTGTTGTGTGCAGAAACACTGTGTTGTTATACGCACCAACACGAGACAGAGAAGGTGGATCAGTAATCCTACCAGAGTGCATAACGTTTAACAGGCTACCGTTTGACACTGGTATGCTAGGATGGTGCTCGTTGAAGATGCAGCCTCAGCGTTTCAGATGCCCGAGGTAGCGTCTTGAGATCTGTATTTTTAAGTTTCACCTGCCTGCTTCTGCCAGCTTCTGCCACCTCTTGCTACAGGGGCCACATGACCCACAGCTGCAGCTTTTGGTCATCTGACCGAGGACTTCAACTGGCCTACCAATCATAGGAAGCTGTTGTTACAAGATTTAATTAGAAGAATGAGTTGTGTGATTTTATATAACATCTTACGAAAAAATTAAAAAACTCTTAAATTAGTTTTGCAGTACCCCATTGTAATTAAATATGTGTTATTTTAGTAATAAATAAAATTATATATAATCACATATGACGCAGGAGATGTAAGGATTGATTTATAGGTAATAATAACAATAATAATATAATTATAATGATGAGGTTAGCTACATAAAGTTTATATTCCATACCCCAAACATCGGGCAAGCATTCTCAGAAGTACGTGCCTTGGTGGTCTCCTGCTTGTGCTCGGGAAGTATGTTTGAAACGGGCTGCGTGGGGCAGGTACCGGTACAACAGAACCACAGAGAGACTCCTTGATTTTAAGCAGAAGAGAGCAATTGCTTGCTGTATCAGTGACCCTAAACGCAGTTGCTGGCGGGATTGTTTCTACCATCACTTCGGCTTCCTCGATGAGTGCAGTCTGGAAAAAAGTACAGAAACTGAGTGGTAAATACTCCCCCGACCCGGCTCGACCCTGCTCCTGTTCTTCGGGTTACTGGTGTCAATATAGCAAACCCTCTTGACCTTGCCACTGAAATTGTCCGTATCTCTCAGGGGCTCCATCTATGCCCTCATTCCTTTCCTCAAAGTCTGCCAGCGAGTTAGAGCCCTTAGACTTTTCTTCTATCAGAGAAGAACATTATAATGTGCCTTTTACACTTCTGGAACTGGAGGCAACACTCTCTGTTTGCCGATCATCGGCAGCTGGGCCTGACGGCATACATATTCGTATGCTACAGCATTTACATCATTCAGCCCTTGCAGTCTTCTTACGACTATTTAATCTTAATTGGTCACAAGGAGTTCTTCCCCAGATGTGGAAATCTGCCATTGTTCTACCTTTCTGCAAACCGGGTACTACGGGACATGATGCCTCCCGCTACTGACCCACTGCTCTTACCAGTGCAGTTTGCAAGGTGATGGAACATCTGGTTAATAGACGTTTGATGTGGTATTTAGAGAGACGCACAGTAGTCTCTCCACTACTCAATATGGCTTTCGTAAGGGCCGTTCTACCATTGACCCCTTACTACGCTTGGATACGTATGTTCGTAATGCCTTTGCGAATAACCACTCAGTTATTGCCATATTTTTTGACCTTGAGAAGGCATATGACACAACTTGGAGGTATAATATTTTGGCCCAGACCCACTCCTTAGGCCTCCGAGGCAATCTACCATTCTTCCTTAAGAACTTCTTAGCTGACAGACATTTCCGTGTTCGGGTTAATAATGTGCTTTCCCCAGACTTTGTACAAGCTGAAGGTGTCCCCCAGGGATGTGTTCTAAGCACAACACTTTTTCTCCTTGCTATAAATGATTTGGCCTCTATTCTTCCATCCAATATTTAGTCATCGATCTATGTTGATGACTTCGCTATAGCTTGTGCAGGCACTGACTGTCACCTCATTGCAGTTTCTCTCCAGCATGCAGTCAACAGTGTTTCCCATTGAGCCACCACTCATGGGTTTAAATTTTCTAGTAGTAAAACTCACCAAATTACTTTTACTTGACTTTCAGTGGTCTCTGATCATCCCTTGTACTTATATGGCTCGTGTATCCCAGAAAGTGATATAGTCAGGTTTCTCGGCCTTCTGTTTGACCATAGGTTATCCTGGAAACCTCGCATTACCTCTCTAAAGGCAACTTGTCATAGCCGGCTGAATCTTCTTAAAACCCTCGCTCATCTTTCATGGGGGCTGATCGTAGAACTCTCCTTCGCCTACATTCAGCCTTAATTTTTACCGAAACTCGATTATGGTGACCAGATCTATTCAGCCGCCTCTCCTTTACTCTCTCTAGCCTTAATCCCATCCATCACCAGGGATTACGTTTATGCCTCTGTGCTTTTCGCTCTTCACCAGTTGAGAGCCTCTATGCAGAAGCGAATATTCCATCCTTGTCCAATCGCCATGATGCTCATTGCCTTCGCTATTATGTTTGCTCTCATGACCTCCGCAATCCTTCCATATATAGGATACTCACTGATGTTAGTAGACGTTCTTTTATTTATTCGTCGCCCCTGTTTACTTCGTCCCTTTTCTCTTCGTCTACATTCGCTCTTGTCTTCTCTTCAGTTACCACCTTTCTATGTTCATCTAGCATCTCCCTTTTCCCTACCCCGCAATCATTCTCATGCCATCGCAGTGTACACCGATGGTTCTAAGTCTTCTGACGGCATCGGATTCGCAGCCCTGTTTCCGGACAGTGTCATGCGAAGGCATTTATTATCCTCAGCTACCATTTTTATGGCTGAATTGTATGCCATTCTTGTATCACTTATCCATATTGCATCTATGCCTGTGTCACCATTTGTGGTTGTTTCAGACTCCCTTATTGCAGACACTGCTTATTGCTTATTGCAGACAGGCAGACACTGCTGCGCGGACAGCAGTACATGACCTCCCAGTTTCATATGGAGGTATTCCATTCACGGACTATTTTGCTATAATTGCTACCCACCTTCACACCCGTTGGCAACACCGTTGGTCTGATCTGCTCCATAACAAACTTCATTCTATTAAACCAAGTATAGGTTTCTGGCCATCTTGTCATCAATGTCGAGGTTGGGAGACTACTCCCGTCTTCGCATCGGCCACACTCATCTTACTCACAGGTATCTCATGGAGAGGCTCCCTGTCCCTCTGTGAGAATTGTCGGGTTCCAGTATCTGTTAGCCACATTCTGTTGGACTGCGCACTCTATCAACGAGCAAGTTTACCTCCAACGTCGTCTCCACTCTGCTGCCCTTTCTTTACCATCCCTTCTTGCTGATGGACCCTCCTTCAATTCAGACTCTCCCATTGACTTTTTGACAGCAACTGATTTACTACACAAATTCTGATGATGATGCCTCTAGCACTTCCCTCAGTCCTTTCTACCTCAATCTCTTGCTACCCTGTATCCCTGCTCTATCCACTGCCCCACTGCACTCCATATCCTAATAATCATTCATCTCCCTCTTGCTACCTAATATCCCTGCATCCTGCCCTGCCCTGATGCGGTGTATGACCCTTGTAGTTTAGCGCTTCTTTTGATTATAATAATACTTTTAAATTCATTTTTATTTATTGAGACACCTAAGACACATCATAAAAACATCAACTACAGTGACTAGAGCTGAACACAGACGATGTTTCGCCACTATACAGAACACAACATAAAAACATCAACTACAGTGACTAGAGCTGAACACAGACGATGTTTCGCCACTATACAGAACACAACATAAAAGCATCAACTACAGTGACTGAAGGAACATTGATGATGTTTCGCCCATACAAACATTTTCGTGTAGTCAATACAATATACTTGAACAACTGTGCTTCAAGACTAATTGTCTTTATCTATGTCTCCATCTATCTTTTTGTCTACCTGTGTTTATATCTTTCTTATCTACCTGTGTCACCACTGAGCTACCTATAACCTTCACAAGATCATGTCAAGAGTGTTCTTTCTCATTTTTATTATTATTCATATTTTTTTTTAAATTATTTCAGTTATTAATTATATTATTATGATTGTGATTAGTTTTTATTATTGTTTATATTAATATATTATTAATAATATCATTATTATTATTAATATTATCAATGAAGGAAGATCATTAAGATGTTGCCAGAATTTCTTTCTTTTTCCTTCAAATTTTCGTTGTCATTTCTCTCATAACTCGAGAACGGCTCGTCCGATCGGGTTCAATTTTTCAACATTTGTGTAGGGTAACTAGTGCCAAGTTCTTGGCACAACTGTCATGTGTAGGTGCCCTATAACCCAGGTTATTGAAGTTATCATTCCCATCACCCTGGGATGATTGAGGTACAGCTGACTGGTGTTATGTAATTCTGGGATGATTGATGTACAGTAGGCTGGTGTTATGCAATTCTGGGATGATTGAGGTACATTGGACTGGTGTTATGTAATTCTGGGATGACTGAGGTGCTATGCAATTCTGGGATCATGCCGCAATTGAAATTCCCAGGATGCGAGCCACCAGCATCACCAGCCTGGTTGACCAGGCAATCACCAGACGAGCCTGGCCCATGGCTGGGCTCCGGGAGTAGAGAGAGACTCGGAACTCATCCAAGTTAAACTACTGCCACCTCCTGCTATGGCTGCTGACACCTTTTACAACAGCAGCTGCCACTTCCTGCTACAGCTGCTGCCATCTCCTGCTACAGCTGCTGTCACCTCCTGCTACAGCAGCTGCCACCTCCTGCTGCAGCCAGCTGCCACCTCCTGCTATAGCCAGCTGCCACCTCCTGCTACAGACAGCTGCCACCTCCTGTTACAGCAGCTGCCACCTCCTGCTACAGGAGCTGCCACCTCCTGCTACGGCAGCTGCCACCTCCTGCTACAGCAGCTGCGACCTCCTGCTGCAGCAGCTGCCACCTCCTGTTACACCTGCTGCCACCTCCTGTTACACCTGCTGCCACCTCCTGCTGCAGCAGCTGCCACCTCCTGCTACAGCAGCTGCCACCTCCTGCAGCAGCTGCCACCTCCTGTTACACCTGCTGCCACCTCCTGTTACACCTGCTGCAGCAGCTGCCACCTCTTCCTACATCAGGAAGGCTTCTCATTGTCCCTCGTTATTTAATTTCAAGGTTCACCATGGCCAACTTTTGGAACAGGTGACTCTGTTAAAACACTCCCTTGAATAATTAGCATACATCTCCCAGTGTTCCTGGCTCCACCATACTGTGTTTCTTTAATATAAGTCTTGCACCACCAGTCTCGTAGGCTCCAGCTTGTGCTGACCAGGAGCTGAGCATCTACTGTCTTTTAGAGCTCAAGGATTGGTAGATATGAGACAAAAAATATAGAGATGAAATAGCCAATGGAGAATTATGGAAAGGTTGTATGTCCGGCGGAACGTTCTTGCAAGAACGTTCCGCCGGACGAATCTGCTGGGACCTCATTCTCATTTTTGTGTTGATTACAACACGAGAGGCCTAGAGCTATCTTTCAATTCCCCCTGTGTTTTTGTTTCTTTCTTTTTGGGTCACCCTGCCTCGGTGGGAAATGGCCGACGTGTTAAATATATATATATATATATATATATATATATATATATATATATATATATATATATATATATATATTCTGCCCTCCAGAAAAAGGATGGAGGAATCAGGCCCATTGCAGTGGGCAACAGCCTTCGGCGCCTAGTTGCCAAGGCTGCAGTACGAAGGGTGAGTCAAGATGCTGCCTCAATGTTGAAACCAACTCAGCTCGGTTTTGGTGTTCAACAAGGCTGTGAAGCAGCTGCCCATGCAGCACGAGTATACATCAACAACATGTCCAATGAAAAGCTTTAATCAAATTGACTTTGCCAATGCTTTCAACTCAGTCAGAAGGGATGCTGCTCTCCAAGCAGTTTCTAGGCACTTTCCTTCCCTCTATCCTTTCATAGAATCGTGTTATAGTGTGGCTTCTAAACTTTTGTTTGGGGACCATGAAATTGACTCGTGTGAGGGTGTGCAACAGGGGGACCCTCTTGCTCCCTTTCTATTCTGTCTAGCCATCAAGGATGTCACAGAAGCATTGTCCAGTGAGCTCAATATCTGGTTCTTGGATGATGGCACCCTAGCTGGCACTGCACAATCTCTCCTAGGAGATATCAGGAAAATTAAAGATATGGTAGGTAGCCTGGGCCTATCTTTAAACCCCACCAAATGTGAGATAGTTTCCACCAATCCACAGATGATCCAGGACATTAGGGCTGTTTTACCAGGGGCACGAGCCATCGATCCAGCCAACAGCACTCTCCTTGGTGCTCCTCTTGGGCCCAATGCCATCGATCTGGTCCTGGAAAAAAAAATCTCCGACCTCAGGACGATGGAAGGGTAGGATGAAAGACATCGATACACATGATGCCTTCTACTTACTCACCAGGTGCCTGTCAATCCCAAAACTTACATACTTCCTGAGATGCTCCCCAGCCTTCAACAGCCCGAAACTCGAGGAATACGACTCTCTCCTCAAGACCATGCTAGAGAGTGTATTGAATCTTTCCCTCGATGATGGACAGTGGTTGCAAGCCTCACTTCCAGTCAGACTTGGGGGGGCTGGGAGTATGCAAATCCTCCCAGATTGCCCTACCAGCCTTCTTATCCTCTTCCATAGCATCAAATGAGCTAATAAAACAAATTCTTCCAGACAACCTCAGTGATTCAGCAGGAATACAGGACCCTAGCTACACCATTGCCATCACTGAATGGGAGACTCTTGCTGCTCCAACACCAAAACCTAGTGAAGAACTGGCCTACAAACAGTCAAGCTGGGACGGCCCCATCGCTGAAAAGATACTTGCCAATATGCTCAGGGCCGTAACATCAGACAGGGAGACTGCCCGTCTCCTAGCTGTGAGTGCACCTCACTCTGGGGACTTCCTCCAAACAGTTCCCATTTCGGCCATGGGAACACGCCTGGACCCTAAGACCCTTCGTATTGCAGTGGCTCTGCGCCTTGTTGCCCCTATTCACACGGAATATACGTGTATTTGCAGCGATGCGCAAGCCGACCAATATGGTCTTTATGGTCTTAACTGTTCTAAAACCAAGGGTTGGCATGCAAGACACAATGAGGTCAACGACATCATAAAGAGAACCCTTGCTACAGCTGGATGCCCAGCCGAGAGAGAGCCTCGATCACTAGCAGCCAACAACGCCCACAACCCAGCAAACCGCCCCGACGGGATCACCATCTATCCTTGGAAGAATGGCAAGCTCTTAGCATGGGATTATACCTGTGTGTCGACACTGGCTGACACCTACATCCATCACAGTGTTGGGCGACAGGGAGGAGCTGCTGACCACAGAGAGGAGTACAAGATCGGCAAGTACAGGGACATAAGCCAACAGTATCAATTTGTCCCAGTGGGATCAGAGACCTTGGGAGCGTGGGGAAAAATGCAACACGTTTCCTTAAAGAACTAGGTTCCAGACTCATCGACACCACCAGGGACCCAAGGGCAGCCACGTTCATGTTCCAGCGTCTCAGCGTGGCCATCCAGAGGGGAAACGCATGCTGCATACTTGGCTCGCGTCCGGCTTCGGAGGAACTGGAGGAGATTCATAATCTTTGACATATTGTACCATTGTATTCATGTTTGTGTTTTCTATAAATGTATTCTGTCTATTAATAAAGCATTTATATGCATGTATGTGTGTATATAGGATGGTGGTAGGAGAAGTGGAATATTCAAATGGCTTCAGAAAGAAATCCAAATATTCTTCCTTGAAGCCTTTTATCCACTTCTCCGAGGCTATGGGTCCCACTATTTGCACTAGATATATATATATATATATATATATATATATATATATATATATATATATATATATATATATATATATAATATCGTGCTGAATAGGTAAAATTAGTCAATTAGCAAGAACTCATTTAAAATTAAGTCGTTTCTAAAATTTTCTCTACACATTTAAAGATATATTTTTGTATTTATGTTAATGTAAAATGAATAATTTTGTACCAAAAGCACCTTAGAAAACTTACCTAACCTTATTATAACCATTTCAATTTAATTTAGCCTAATCCATCTAAATATATTTTAGATAAGTTTACAATAATTTAATAATAAACAAACACAATGAAATATATTTTTTTCGTCAGATTCAGAATGATTTTTGCGAAATTATTGCATACACAAATTTTCGCTTGCCTTATTCGGCAAAAGAGCGTTGCTATTATAGTCAAAATAGCAAGTTTTACTCTATTCGCCACGACATATAATATATGTCTTCATATCAAGAAGTATAAATTATAGAAGTCCTCATGTTGTTCTTCAACTCATATATCCTTGGTTAGGCCTCATTTAGATTATGCTGCACAGTTCTGGTCACCGTATTACAGAATGTATATAAATGCACTGGAAAACGTACAAAGGAGGATGACAAAGTTGACCCCATGTATCAGAAATCTTCCCTATGAGGATAGACTGAGGGCCTTGAATCTGCATCTCTAGAAAGGCGTAGAATTAGGGAGGATATGATTGAGGTGTATAAATGGAAAACAGGAATTAATAAAGGGATGTAAGTAGCGTGCTGAAAATATCCAGCCAAGACAAGACTCGCAGCTATGGTTTCAAGTTGGAAAAGTTCAGATTCAGGAAGGATATAGGAAAGCACTGGTTTGGTAATAGAGTTGTGGATGAGTGGAACAAACTCCCGAGTACCGTCATAGTGACCTGACTACCTGGAGTTTACCTGGAGAGGGTTAACTCCAGGTAGTCAGGTCTAAGCCGGGGAGTGATGGACCTGCCTCGCATGGGTCAGTAGGCCTGCTGCAGTGTTCCTTCATTCTTATGTTCTTTATATATATATATATATGTATATATAATTTCGTTAAGTATGGTACAGGTAAGAACCTTGAGTGATCTTATAGGTCGAATCGTTCTTTCTCCCACCGTGCCTTTGGGCAGGTCAATTGGCATTGGATCCTATCAGACTGTAAGAGGCTGCAGGCCCCTTATGGCCTTGGGTAAGACAAATGGCATTGGATCCTCTCTGATGTTGCTGGCTTGAGATGGTCTTGAATGGGTCACTTGAGGTTTTACTCTCATGTTTAAGCGATGTGTTGACAGGCAAAGTGTCAACAGCTGGTGTCTCGGCAAGAAATGTTTTGACAGGTGATGTTTTGACATTGATGACTCGGTGATATCGTTGTTCAATTATAAGCTTGTTGTGGTACCTGAGTCTTTGTACCCAGACATCTTGATACCATCTCCGGACGTGTGTTATCCCAGCAGCTCCTCTCTTGCTTACAAGTTTCTTGCTAGATACAAGGGCGTACTTCAGACTTTATCAAAGAAAAGACACAGGTATGCAACAAACTTTAATTGTAGAACGTTTCGCTCTATGTAGATCTTTATCGTTTCGGCATACACAATTTTAGAAAGGTAAGTTGTACGCTAGTGTAAGGAAGGAGCAGGCGCGCACACACACGGGACCAGGAGCTGTGAATCGACCCCGCAACCACAACTAGGTG
>WNWK01013677.1:0-54303 GCA_009830355.1 Cherax destructor
TTGCAAATGGCTATCTTGTCCGTTATAGGAAAGTGGCCAAAATGATACCTATTTACAAAATGGGCAATAGGTCCCTAGATTCAAATTCCATCCCTATCAACTAGAGCTCAGCATGGAAAAATTATTGAAATCGATAATAAGGGACGAGCAGAGTCTGACGAGTCTCAACACGGCTTAAAAAAAATCTTTCTTGTTTAACAGTTTTGGTAAAAAAAATTCACTGAGATATTTAGAACTGTAGAGAATATTAAAGAGTCCAGCATTGTTTACCTGGATTTTAATAATGGCTTGTAAAGGAGTTCCACTGAAAAGACTGATAAATAAAGGGCAAACAAACGGTATTGGAAGAGTTCTCTCATAGACTGAAACATAGTTTATCACAGGCAACGAGGAGGGTTACATAGAAGGGTTGAAATAACCATCAGTCACAAGTGGCGTTCCACAAGCGACAGTACTGAGCTCTTTCTTGATCATAAATTACATAAATGACCAAGATGATTTAAGTGGCAACTTGTCTTATATGACACAAAAACAGGCCCTGAAACAATTTTGGATTTGGATTGGGTAATATTGTAGGCAGAGAAGAGACAGATGCAGCTTAATGTTTGGAAGTGCATGGTCCTGATCCTGGGGGTAAGGCATCTCCATTATCGCCGTCACTGTTGTCTCCGCCAGCGTCACCACCAGCGTCACCACCAGCGTCACCACCAGCGTCACCACCAGCGTCACCACCAGCGTCACCACCAGCGTCATCCCTCTCACTGAGGGTAACATATCAGCAGTGCTTCTCAGTAATTACTACACCGGTTCTCACTGTGTGAGCTTCCTGCAGCTGTGACCATTGCTTGTACCTCCTCCTCTGTCCTAGTCTTACCTATGTGTTCCAGGGTTAACTGTGTCTCCTAGTGTTACCTGTGTCTCCTAGTGTTACCCTTGTCTTCTAGTGTTACCTGTCTCTTCTAGCGTTACCCGTGTCTCCTAGTGTTACCCGTGTCTCCTTGTGTTATTCGTGTCTCCTTGTGTTACCCGTGTCTCCTAGTTTTACTCTTTCTCGTGTCACCTGGGTGCTAAGTAATCTAACCTAATCATCAAAATAAAACAAAAAATTAAAATTAATTTTTAATTAACCTACCCCATCTAACCCAACCAAACTAGAATTAAACCAAGTTTTACTTGTGCTCTAAAATTCTCTCTGTGGTTCTTAGGTCAGTACGTCGGACTGCGCGTCGCATGCACCAACAGCCTTGCTGACCAAACAATCTAGCAGGGGCCTAGTCTAATACCGACCCGCGGAAGCAATGTTTCCTGGAGCCGGGTAAACACCTGGAAGGTCAAAGCGTCCTAAGCAAGAAAAAGCAAACATTCAGATCATGAACATTCAGGTGCAGAACATTCAGGTGCAGAACATTCAGGTGCAGAACATTGACGAACAAAATATCAAAACGTCATTATGAGAGAGTATTCATTTTTTAATCAGTTAAGGGCGAACATATGTGTAAATCAACATTTAGTCAAAAAAACCTTCGGTGCCAAGATGCGTATCCGAAATGACCGAAGACGATCCAAGTTTCCCTCCATCCATCCATTCACCCCAGCCATGAAATTTAAGCGTTCGGTTGCACAGGACCCGGGTTTCGATCTCTGTAGGGGGTTGGGAGCTACTGAAAGTCACTTTGCACCAGCTGCCTCTGTTCACGTACCAATAAAGAAAGACGTAGATACTGATCGACTGTTGTGGGTCACATCCAAGAGAGAAGACCAAGGGGGCCACAACGAAAATACGCCGCCCTACTGGACATTCTTGGGGTTATAATCCGTTAATAACCCTCTGGGGGATAATACTACGCAGAAAGTCTTCTTCTGCTGTACAAGGAAGCGTTAGCTTGCTTGAAGCTCTCTTGAATTAGCATAAACTCCAACTATAAACACCTCAACGATTTTTTTTTACTCGCGAGATCAACAGACCCATCAACGCAAGAGAGATATATATGAAGAGTTTTGCGAGTGCTGGAGCCGCTAATGAGTGCTTATAAAGAACATAACTGCAAGGAATATCTTTCACTTGAAGTAGGTAGCATCGTGCAGTCGGCAAGAGGGAAGAAGTGCGTGCGGAAATAGGCGAGACCGCATCACTTTCATATGCATGTGTGGTCGCGCGCCGCTCAGGTGGAAACGACCTCACTGTCGTAAAAGAGGAGTCACTGGTGAGCTTCCAGGACCAGCTCTTGGGACGACAGATGGCAGGAGTAATGCTTGTGTCCCGGGCTGTCCCACGCTGTTTGCTGCTGCTGCTCCTGTTGCTGCTGCTGCTCCTGTTGGTGCTGCTTCTCTTGTTATTGCTGCTTCTTTTGTTGTTGCTGTGCTCGTTGGTTCTACTGTTATTGTCTCTGTTGTTTTATCTAGTCTACCCACCATATTTTTACCCCCCCCACACACAAGTAGGGAGTGGGACTAGTAGCGACCAGCGAAGAGGCGGGACCAAGAGCTGCGACTCGACCCCTTTAACCACAAATATGTGAACACAAACACACACACAGTGGTGTCCAGAGACAGAGTCTACCTGGAGGTTATTCGGAGGATCAACGCCCCCGCGGCCCGGTCCACGACCAGGCCTCCTGGTGGATCAGGGCCTGATCAACGAGGCTGTTGCTGCTGGCCGCACGCAGTCCAACGTACGAACCACAGCCCGGCTGATCCTGCACCGACTTTAGGTATCTGTCCAGCTCCCTCTTGAAGACAACCAGGGGTCTACTGGTAATGCCACTTATGGCTGGTGGGAGGCTGTTGAACAGTCTTGGGCCCCGGACACTTATTGTGTTTTCTCTTAGTGTACCAATGACGCTCCAACTTTTCACTGGGGTATGTTGCACCGTCTGCCAAGTCTTTTGCTTTCGTAGGGAGTGATTTCTGTGTGCATATTAGGGACCAGTCTCTCCAGAATCTTCCAGGTGTAGATTATAATATATCTCTCTCGCCTGCGGTTCATTGAGTACAAGTCAAGTGCTTCCAGGCGTTCCCATTAGTTAAGGTGTTTGATGGAACTTATACGTGCAGTAAAGGTTCTCTGTACATTCTCAAGATTTGCAATTTCACCTGCCTTGAATGGGGATGTTAATGAACAGCAGTATTCCAGCCTAGAGAGAACAAGTGATTTAAAAAGGATCATCATTGGCTTGGCATCTCTTGTCTTGAATGTTCTCATTATCCATCCTATCAGTTTCCTCGCAGATGTGATAGTGGCATTGTAGTGATCCTTGAAGGTGAGGTCTTCGGACATTACCACTCCCAGGTCCTTCACATTACTTTTCCGCTCTATTGTGTGATTAGAGTTTGTAGTATATTCAGTCCTAGCTATTATTTCCTCCAGTTTTCCATAACGGAGTAGTTGGAATTTGTCTTCATTGGACATCATATTGTTCTCCGTTGTCCATTGGAAAACTTGGTTTATATATTCTTGGAGATTTGTCGTGTACTCAATGGATGACACTCATGCAGAGCCTAGTATCATCTGCAAAGGATGACACGGTGCTATGGTTTACTTCCCTGTCTGTCTGATATGAGAATGAGGAACAGGATAGGTGCGAGTACTGTGCCTTGTGGGACAGAGCTTTTCATTATGGCAGCATCCGATTTAACTCTGTTTACCACTACCTTTGTGTTCGATTGGTTAGAAAGTTGAAGATCCATCTGCCCACTTTGCCAGTTATCCCTTTAGCACGCATTTTGTGTGCTATTACACCATGGTCACACTTGTCAATGGCTTTTGCAAAATCTGTGTATATTACATCTGCATTTTGTTGGTTTTCCAGTGAATCTCAGACCATATAATAGTGATCCAGTAGTTGCGAGAGGCAGGAGCGACCTGCTTTGAAACCATGCATGGTGCCCTAGGTTGTGCAATTTTTGGGAGTCCAAGTGGTTTGCCATCCTGCTTCTTAGAATTCTTTCAAAAAAAATTTATGATATGGGACATTAAAGCTATTGGTCTATAGTTCTTAGCTATTGCTTTGCTGCCACCTTTATGGAGTGGGGCAATATCCGTTGTTTTTAGTGACTGTGGAATCTCGCCTGTGTCTATGCTCCTCCATAGCATACTTAGGGCCCGGGAGAGTGGTTTCTTGCAGTTCTTAATGAACACAGAGTTCCACGAGTCTGGGCCTGAGGCTGAGTGCATGGGCATGTCGTCGATGGCTTTCTCAAAGTCTAGAGGAGTTAGGATTATGTCAGAAATTTGGCATACATTTGCAGGGTTTTGAGGCTCATTCATGAAAAAATTGTTTGGATTGTCTATCTTTAGACTGATTAGTGGCTCGCTGAACACAGTCATATTGTGTAAGATCCGTCTTGTCTGAGCAGGGGCCCTATACTAGAAGTGGTTTTTGCCTTGTTTTTGGCATATGAAAAGAAATACTTCGAATTCCTTTCAATTTCACTAATCGCTTTTAGCTCCTCTTGTCTCTCCTGGATCCTGTATGAGTCCTCTAACGGCTGTTTAACGTGGTTAATACATGTTATTTTCTAAAGAGGCGAACACGTTCATCATTTATGAACATTTTCACATTTAAACAACTTTTCAAACTACTTTTTGTGATACAATAAACTTAATTTGGTTGTAAGTATCAAACTCAAAGTTCAATGGAAGGAAACATGTTAAAATGTTATTATTTATTAAGCACAGTTTGAAGCCCTGTTTACTCTGTCTGTCTGTCTGTCTCTCTGTCTGTCTGTCTGTCTGTCTGTCTCTCTCTCTCTCTCTCTCTCTCTCTCTCTCTCTCTCTCTCTCTCTCTCTCTCTCTCTCTCTCTCTCTCTCTCTCTCTCTATCTATCTATCTCTCTCTCTCTCTCTATCTATTTATCTATCTATCTATCTCTGTTGTTTTTCTTACCTCGCAGCTGATGGGCGAGTTTAGTGTCTTAAATGGGTTCATTACTGTGGACTACCACCGGGTCATTATTCTCAGGGGTGTGAGGCGCCCATGTACATATTCTTTGTAGTATGAGGAGCCCATGTGTGTATTGTCAATGATATGAGCCTATGAGGTGCCCATGTGTGTATTGTCAATGGTATGAGGTGCCCATGTGTGTATTGTCAATGGTATGAGGTGCCCATGTGTGTATTGTCAATGGTATGAGTTGCCCATGTGTGTATTCTCAGTGGTGTGAGATGCCCACGCATGTATCCGTCTTAGTTTTTTCTTCTCTCGACAAATATGAGGTAAATAAAACATAAAACTTGTGAAGAGATGGGGGTCCACTTCTAGCTGTTACTGTGAGCAACCAAAGCCTCGGAGAACTAAATAAAAATAAAAAGGCTGCAATGAAAAATACAGCGATTTTTAAGCCTTGAGGCTGTTTGAATATTCTGCGTCTCCTACCATCCTATCTTCTATACATTATTTGTGTTTTGTTCTTCCACTATGTCTTTCCGTCATTTGTTTTGAGTTCTTCCTCTGGCTGTGCCTTTCATCCGCTCCAGGTTTATGATGGATCTGTGGTTGAGTCACTATTATTGTTGTCCTCCTCTTCCTGTTCTTGCTCGTCTTGCTGCTCCTCTTCTTTCTTCTCCTGCTCCTCCTCCCTTTCATTTTCTTTCTCCATACTCCACCGTTGATATAGTCCACCCTCTCTCTCTCACAGGATTTTATTACTAACGAGAGTGAGGTCGCTCTTGTGGTCTGAGCCCAGAGCTTTGTATCTTATATCAAGCATCAGAAATAATACTAGGTGAGAAGTATATAATACATTTGAACATTATAGGAATACAGTCAGAAGTTTATAATTCACTATAGCATGAACGTGATACATTTACGTAGCAACTCGCAATGACAACAGATTACCTGAAGGGTACCCGGTTTGGGGGCTGGGTTACAAGTATTTTACAGTTTGGCCGACACCGAACGATGATCAAACTAAATATAAAACATTTAGTAAACCCTTTTTATTTACTGAGCATATTTCTTCGATTTTCCACTTAGTGAGGAAATAGACAGAACCTATGTAATAAGGAAAATAAGATAACATATATTTGCAAGTAAATATCCTAAGTTTGCTTGTAATAGATGAAACATAAATTGAAATGTATATATATATCCAGATGTCCTCCTGTTAACATTTCTGGGGCCTAGCCTGGGCCTCTGGTGTATCCATACACGTGTATCCATGCGGTGGTGTATGGAACCTACCTCCAAGGATGGTTGTTGGAAAACGCCAATAAATTAGTCATGTATAATCGTAAGTTTTGTGACATGTTTCCTAATGAGATAGAGACCAGAGATGAGCAACGAGAGAAGAGAGAGAGAGAGAGAGAGAGAGAGAGAGAGAGAGAGGGGAGGGAGAGAGAAGAGAGAAAGGAAGATTGGCATGAAGAAAACTTGAAGATAACTAACGACAGGATGAGATGTCTATAACCCAAATAATTTAGACTTTAATTGGTTGCGTTGAATTATCAATGGTATTCAGGAAAATTAGTGGATGCTTTCACTTGCGGTTTCTTAGTAAGTCTAGAGTCTTTGTTAATAATAATAATAATAATAATAATAATAATAATAATAATAATAATAATAATATTATTATTATTTTTTTATATTATTTATTTTATTCGGGGAAGATGTGCTGCCCGTGTGTAGGAAGATGATGCACCATCGTGTGGCGGAAGATGCTGCACCATCTTTTGTGTAGGAAGATGCTGCACCATTTTGTGTGTAGGAAAATTATGCCCATCTTGTGTAGGAAGATGATGCACCATCTGTATTAGGAAGATGCTGCACCATCTGTGTGTAGGAAGATGATGCACCATCTTGTGTAGGAAGATGCTGCACCATCTGTGTGTGGGAAATGCTGCACCATCTGTGTGTAGGAAGATGATGCACCATCTGTGTGTAGGAAGATGCTGCACCATCTGTGTGTAGGAAGATGATGCACCATCTGTGTGTAGGAAGATGATGCACCATCTGAGTGTAGGAAGATGATGCCATCTGTGGTGTAGGAAGATGATGCACCATCTGTGAGGAAGATGATGCACCATCTGAGTGTAGGAAGATGATGCACCATCTGTGTGTAGGAAGATGATGCACCATCTGAGTGTAGGAAGATGATGCACCATCTGAGTGTAGGAAGATGCTGCAGCATCTGTTTTAGATATGATGCACCATCTGGGTAGGAAGATGCTGCACCATCTGTGTGTAAGAATATGATGCACCATCTGAGTGTAGGAAGATGATGCACCATCTGTGAGTAGGAAGATGATGCACCATCTGTGTGTAGGAAGATGCTGCAGCATCTGTGTGTAAGTCCCTTGGGAGATAAACAAAGTCTTAAAGGGCCAATTAGCTTTTACAGAAGGCCAGTCAAGTCTTGATAATGACGTCTGGTTTACTACAACCAGGGACTCCTGTACATCTCAAGCTTCTTATTGGGGAAGAGGGGCTGTGTTGGGGGAGTGGGGAGAATGTGATGCATTGGTGGAGATGTGATGTGTGAGTGGGGGAGTAATATGGAAAAGAAACTGGAGTGGGCATGAAGAGGAAGAGTGGTGGAGGAGTTTAGAGATTGTTGAGGAGGTGTAAGGGAAAATGAAAGGGACTGTGTTGGAGGGAGAAGTAGGTAGGGAGAGAGAGGAGGGAGTGCAGAATGGGGGTGTTAGAAAGGAGGAGGTGAACAGAGGGAGCTGTGAGAGGAGGGGCGAGTATAGAAAGGGAGTCAGTACCCCACCAGTTGGTCGTTCTGTGGTTCCTGTCTGCACAAATTGCCTCAGCAGGAACAAACAGTTGCGTTGACTGCCTGCTGCCTGCTTGCTTACATGCTGCCTGCTCACTTACCTGGTGCCTGCTTACTTATCTGCTGCCTGCTCACTTACCTGGTGCCTGCTTACTTACCTGCCTGCTTACTTACCTGCCTGCCAGTTGTCTGCTCAGCTACCTGGCTGCCTGCTTAGTTACCAGCCTGCTGCCTGCTTAGTTACCGGCCTGCTTGCTGCCTGCTTAGCTACCGGCCTGCTGCCTGCTTAGTTACCGGCCTGCCTACTGCTTGCTTAGGAACTTTTCTCCCTATATGTTTTAAACAATTATGCATACATTATGCATATGCATTAATACACATTTTAAAAAATTTCATTCATTACGCTATTTCCTTTAACTTTTCATTACTTAGAGGAGGTTCACTTTCCTAGTGTGGGATTCTAGCTCCTCAAAAATAGTTTGCGTGGGGATACCAACGTTCTAAGGGCGCATCATATGTCTTGTTAACGCCTTAGTTATTTTGCATCATATTAACCTAAGCAAACCTAGAATAGTAAATGGTGAATTGTAGAGATTTAGACGGGGCAGTGCGGTCAGGGAGACCCGACCTGTCTGGTTCATGGAGGGGTTTAAAGCCTATCGACTACATTAGGGTCATTTAAGGTTGCAAGCAACATTTTCACCACCAGACATGAATACTCTAATGCATATGATGGCTATTAGAGTACATTCTTGGCATGTATACGCTGAGAGAAATACACCTCTCCGTGTGTAGCCTTGAATATTCACGTGAGCGGTCTCTCCATCGCCAACACTCTCCAACACAGCCCCAACACTCACACAGGAGCAACATTCACCAATATAGCCCAACACTCACCAACACAGCCCCAACACTCACCAACAGCCTCACCACCGTTTCCGCATGTCTCGCTCGCTCGTGGTTTTGTCCCACCGCTAAGCGGTCATGATTTTTTTGCTAATGGCGCGTTTATTTATTTTGGTATATAATATATATATATATATATATATATATATATATATATATATATATATATATATATATATATATATATATATATATATATATATATATATATATATATATATATATATATATTATTTTTAACTCCATTTTTAATCGTATATTTATTTGTTTTATAATTTTATGTTGATATATGAATTACACAACGATGTATTTGTCAACATTTCCCATTCATAAATATTTCATCCAGTTCCTTATACGTGGAACGTATATTTAGGATGCCAGGGCGTTACCTCTTTGGATAGCAACGCTAAATTGCTGGAAAAATAAAATTTCTTTACCTCTAACCTTGGATTCCCAAATGGCTTTACTTTTTAACTCTTTCTGGAACTTGAGGACAAGTCTACCCAACGAGCTGAGGGTCTCCCACCTTACTGAGAGTAAAGCTGTAATGAAGCTCGAGGCCCTTGTGTTATCTAGTCTTTTATGACTTAGTAAAATTATGTTCCTTCACAGTTTGGCTTGCGTCACTAGCCAGTAGGATAGTTTTGCAACTCCCACACCACCAGGGTATATTTAGTTAGAGGTGTGTGTGTATGTGTGTGTATATATACTAAGAGTTAACTTTAATCCCCATTTTAGAGATTAAGATATCCATTGCCGGTACTGGCCATTGTGTAGATCACCCTCAACGATGTCCATGATGGGGCAAGGACTGCCCCATCATGGACAAGGCTGCTGAAACTATGCTTCAGGATGTAGACCTGAACAGTTCATCCACCTCACAGCCATGAGGGCACGCATGCCAGGGTAGTGCCTGCCTCGGGTGTTGTCCACGAGGTGACCCGCCGGCACATGCCGGGGTAGTGCCTGCCCCGGGTGTTGTCCACGAGGTGACCCGCCGGCACATGCCGGGGTAGTGCCTGCCCCGGGTGTTGTCCACGAGGTGACCCGCCGGCACATGCCGGGGTAGTGCCTGCCTCGGGTGTTGTCCACGAGGTGACCCGCCGGCACATGCCGGGGTAGTGCCTGCCCCGGGTGTTGTCCACGAGGTGACCCGCCGGCACATGCCGGGGTAGTGCCTGCCTCGGGTGTTGTCCACGAGGTGACCCGGCGACACATGCCAGGGTAGTGCCTGCCCCGGGTGTTGTCCACGAGGTGACCCGCCGGCACATGCCGGGGTAGTGCCTGCCTCGGGTGTTGTCCACGAGGTGACCCGGCGACACATGCCAGGGTAGTGCCTGCCCCGGGTGTTGTCCACGAGGTGACCCGCCGGCACATGCCGGGGTAGTGCCTGCCTCGGGTGTTGTCCACGAGGTGACCCGGCGACACATGCCAGGGTAGTGCCTGCCCCGGGTGTTGTCTACGAGGTGACCCGGCGACACATGCCAGGGTAGTTCCTGCCCCGTGTGTTGTCCACGAGGTGACCCGGCGACACATGCCAGGGTAGTTCCTGCCTCGGGTGTTGTCCACGAGGTGACCCGGCGACACATGCCAGGGTAGTGCCTGCCTCGGGTGTTGTCCACGAGATGACCCGGCGGCACATGCCAGGGTAGTGCCTGCCTCGGGTGTTGTCCACGAGGTGACCCGGCGACACATGCCGGGGTAGTGCCTGCCTCGGGTGTTGTCCACGAGGTGACCCGGCGACACATGCCGGGGTAGTGCCTGCCTCGGGTGTTGTCCACGAGGTGACCCGGCGGCACATGCCAGGGTAGTGCCTGCCTCGGGTGTTGTCCACGAGGTGACCCGGCGGCACATGCCAGGGTAGTGCCTGCCTCGGGTGTTGTCCACGAGGTGACCCGGCGGCACATGCCGGGGTAGTGCCTGCCTCGGGTGTTGTCCACGAGGTGACCCGGCGGCACATGCCAGGGTAGTGCCTGCCTCGGGTGTTGTCCACGAGGTGACCCGGCGACACATGCCGGGGTAGTGCCTGCCTCGGGTGTTGTCCACGAGGTGACCCGGCGGCACATGCCAGGGTAGTGCCTGCCTCGGGTGTTTTCCACGAGGTGACCCGACGGCACATGCCGGGGTAGTGCCTGCCTCGGGTGTTGTCCACGAGGTGACCCGGCGACACATGCCAGGGTAGTGCCTGCCTCGGGTGTTGTCCACGAGGTGACCCGGCGACACATGCCGGGGTAGTGCCTGCCTCGGGTGTTGTCCACGAGGTGACCCGGCGACACATGCCAGGGTAGTGACTGCCTCGGGTGTTGTCCACGAGGTGACCCGGCGACACATCTCCGCAGCTGGCACATGACTCAACCAATGGTATTGCAGTGGCTTCCCTTCCTCTAACCCCTCACTGCTTTAATTCACACCGATTACCTTTTTTCCAGCGGCCAATATAGTGAGCATGGTGCTACCTGTACCAGCTCAGAAGAGCAGCATGTAAGATATAGCCCAGTGCCTGGCTGAGAAAGAACCTTCATCCTTTGGTTTTTATTTTCCTTCTTATTGCCCAGATCGGATCATATTATATTCCTAGAATATTGCAGACATCTGGTGTGGGTCCACATATGTGTATCTTCTCTGGCTGACGTTTATATCACTTCGCTGATCGTACTGACACCGTCCATCACAGAGAAGCAAACAAGCTGGAGAAAATCTAACTGGACCATCAATACTACTTTGACACAAATATTATTGAGATCTTCGGTCCTTTGGAAAATAGTCCGGCTACTTATCTCGAAGCTTCAGGTTTCGGATTCGTGGAAGTATAAATGGAAGAGTTGAGGAATTCTTTTTTTTTCATTTTATTAACCCTGGAAGGTTGACATCCCAGGATAACCCAAGAAAGCCCAGCAGTGAGGCTTATTACCACTGTGGTCCTCTTTTTCCTTCACTAGGATGAGACCCACAACAGCCGACTAGCACCCGGGTACCTTTTTATTGCTAGGTGAACATTAGCAAGATGTGTTAAGGAGACTTGCCCATACGTCCTGCCCCTCCCACGAGTGAACGCTTGCCCTACATTTGCCACCTTTACGTGTTACCGGTCTGTGTTGGATGGAAGGTGTGGATGCTCAGGTACTTCTGGCTAAGTTTCGCCAGGCAAGGAATTACCAGCATCACTGGGCTGGAGATGGCCTATTGGAGTCCTAGGTTGAAGGGGACGAACTGTGGGGTGGGGTTCGGGGTGAGGGGTGGGTTGTGGGATGGGGCGAGGGGTGTGGATTGGGTTGCGGGGTTTGGGTTTTGGTGTGTGGGCTCCTTCATCACCATAACTCACACACACACCTACTACTTATACCTTAAAAAGAATCCGGCCTTCACCAGCTCACTCTGCTCTCTATCACTGGTATTGTGAATTACTGTGGCACTCTTAAGGATTTTTATGTTTCTGTCTTTATATTCTCTTCCGTCTTTTCCATCTCCTCCTCTTCTTCTTTTCCTTCTTCCTCTTCTTCTTCTTAGCTAAACTGTCTTCCTTGCCTTGTTTGGTGGTGTGTAGAAATCGTCAAGACAAGTCACCCTGACCCAGTACAGCCCCATATCACCTCCTTCATTGTTTCTTGAGCATCTAAGCTTTCCTTCAGATTTTAAAAGGCCAAGGGTTAAAACATCACAACAGTCTACATATTTGACCCTGTGGTTCAACCCACTGATTTTACTTAAGGTAATGGCTAATACTAATGACGCTATACTAAATAACCTTCAAGGGGATTCTGTCAGCAGGCATGTACAGCAATGCTTTGTCTCTTGGTTTCTTGCTTTGTGTCTGTTTGCCTGTGTCTGTGTATTTGTCTGTCTACGAGTCTGCTGGAACCACAGATAGTTTTATTTGTTACTTTTAAATTCATAAATAAATTTAATCATAAGCACGTTAGGAAAATAGATTTCACGCCTTCCAAACTTTTGTGGAAGAATAAATTGCCAAGATAAAGTAATTGAATATTTTAAAAGATAACTCTGAGGCAACGCTGTTTCTCCGTCTGTGGCTGTCATGGCTGTCATGGCTGTCATGAGGTGTTGAAGAGACAATCTGTGAGCTACGGTGTGTTGATGGGCTTCTTAAGACGCTTCGTCCATGACTTAAACATGGGATTGCAAATTGGAATGAGCCTTGCTCCTATCATCTTAAGTGCATATACGTGACGTTTGACCTTTGTTTTATAATGTATATATTATTGTGACCACGAATGAGTAGTATTGAATCAATAACACTGCGACTAGCCGAGGATTCGAACCCATGTAGTTTTGGCCCTGCCTCGTGGTGAGCGAAAAATCACATGACACCTTCACCCACTGGCCCACACAATCCTACAAGAACAAAGCACCCAGCTAAGCTAGGTGTGTTACTTTTGGTCCGAGGACATACGGTGGTGTGGGTGCCTTTAAGCTAATTTCATTCTTATCCCCGCAGTGTTATTATTGACTCAATACCACTCGTTCGTGGTCACAATTATATATATACTGCTTGTGGAGGCTAGTACACCAAACGGGGATAAGAATGAAATTAGCTTAGTGGCACCCACACCACCGTATGTCCTCGGACCAAGAGTAACACCTAGCTTGGCTGAGTGCTTGGTTCTTGTAGGATTGTGTGATTCAGTGGGTTAAGGTGTCATGTGATTTTCGCTCACCACGAGGCAGGGCCAAAACTACATGGGTTCGAATCCTCGGCTAGTCGCAGTGTTGTTATTGATATATATATAATCAAGTCGTTCTGAATAGATAAAACTGGTCAGTTAGCAAGTACTGATTTAAAATTAAGTCCTTTCTAAAATTTGATCTTATATGTTTAAAATTAATTTTTTTTAATTTATGGTAATGTAAAAATTAATAATTTCGCACCAAAAGAACCTTAGAAAACTTACCTAACCTTATTACAACAAGCACAATTTAATTTATCCTAATCCAACTAAATATATAAGTTTACAATAATTTGATAATAAACAAACACAATGAAATATATTTTTTTTCGTTAGGTTCAGAATGATTTTTGCGAAATTATTGCATACACAAATTTTCGCTTGCCTTATTCGGCAAGAAGAGCGTTGCTATTTAAGCCATAATCGAAAGTTTTATCTATATGGCACGCTCACCACGAGGCCCTGCCTCGTGGTGAGCGAAAATCACATGACACCTTAACCCACTAAACCACACAATCCTACAAGAACCAAGCACCCAGCCAAGCTAGGTGTGTTACTCTTGGTCAGAGGACATACGGTGGTGTGGGTGCCTTTAAGCTAATTTCATTCTTATCCCCGTTTGGTGTACTAGCCTCCACAAGCAGTATATATATTATTGTGACCACGAACGAGTGGTATTGAGTCAATAATAGCACTGCGGGGATAAGAATGAAATTAGTTTAGAGGCACCCACACCATCGTATGTCCTCGGACCAAGAGTAACACACCTAGTTTGGCTGGGTGCTTGGTTCTTGTAGGATAGTGTGGTCCAGTGGGTTAAGGCATCATGTGATTTTCGCTCACCACGAAGCAGGGCTAAATTACATGGGTTTGAATCCTCGGCTAGTCGCAGTGTAGTTATTGATTCAATACCACTCTTTCGTGGTCACAATAATATATATATATATATATATATATATATATATATATATATATATATATATATATATATATATATATATATATACACACACACATACGGGGTGTTTAAGTCATAGCAGGCCCCGAGTTGGTACTCCCGTAGTTGCAACCGTCTTGTCTGTATATTATGTGTGTAGTAAACGATGACTCGGGGCTCCTACGACTAGGAGGAATTCGAGATACCGGTCACATCGTAAAGGCGTGTGACTGTCAAAATCAAGAACTAGGACTTCTGTCATAGTCTTGACAAGGAACACCTCAGATTCTTGATTGGAGTTACGTGTCATGTTGACAGGTGTTACGTCAGGGGCCATGTCTATAGGCCTGCTTTGGCCCTTTCTGTAACATGTCGAATCAAGCTCTGGTCTAGTTGTTCTTAGACAAATGTCATTTTAATATGGGGAGTATTATTAGGACACTGATCCGACTAAATAAAATTTATGATCTTTAGTGCAAAAGAATTCATATAAATACTTAGTGTATGATACAAAGTTGTGTGTCTTGCAGTGTAATACATAAAGATACACTTTATACGGAAAACAGTCGACATACGACTTACTTATAAATGTTTCTGTACAATGCTTATACTCAATGACACGAGTCTTATGCAATAATATATTTACATGAAAGTTCCGAAATGTAGCAAATGAAACTGTAGTCTCAATAAAGACAGATTCGTATTAGATACCAATCGAGACTATATATACATTAACTTAAAACACAATAATCCTTAAAGCCAGAAGTCTTTCTTAAAATATAGACAGACCGAAATCTCAGCTAATAACCAGCTATCACTGTGAGTCAGTAGATGACGTTACCCACCATACCAGGGACCATTAACAGAACCTCTATAAGGGTAGAATAACTTCCCTAAAGCATAAACAGATTCAAGTTTAATACGAGTACTGATCACAGCGGTGTCTTGATACTGCACCGCAATGGGATCCAAACTTTGTCTGAGACTAAGTAATATTCTAGAGCGAGGAATTGTTTTAAAGTCTGAGAGCCTTAATCTACTCAGAAGAGAGTGTATGAATCTACTCTTGAGCGAGTGTCAGGTTGGATCACGTGACTTTGAGGGAGACAGGCCAGTACGTGAACTAGTAACCAGCACTCTAACTAGTGGTTTCCCACTACATGAAAATCACATATTATGAACGCCTAACAAACACAATATAATATAATACAATATTAGCATTAACATATATATATTTATTAATGCTAATATTTATAATAAAAATAAAGAGCAATATCCTACTGGAATATTTCTCAAATACAAACATCGTGCCTGGGCACACTTCGTAACAACAGGTGACCACCTTCATAAATATGACAGTTGATGCGTTTCGTATTCCTGAGAGCAGGACACCTGCTGCTGCTGCTGTTGTTGCTGCTGCTGCTGCTGCTGCTGCTGCTGTTCTTGGTGTGCAACTTTTATTCAACATATTCAAGGAAGAGTTTCAGATGTATTTCTTTAAGAACGTAAATTACACATATTAACAAAGCTAATACGTATGATTTACAATACAAGATGTTTTGTTTCTTCGTTTCCTCTTCTTCTCATCATCATCTTCAAACATCATGATTAATTATTCTCCTTCAACTTTTCCTTCTTCAATCATCTCTCCTTTCTCCACCTATTCTTCATGCTCGTCTCCTCCGTACCGCAGTAATCATTCATGTGGAGGTGGTGTGTCAGCGAGCACCACCACCACCATCGTGGAAGTGACGTGTGTCAGCGAGAACCATCGCCACCACCATCGTGGAAGTGACGTGTGTTAACGAGCACCACCACCATCGTGGAAGTGACGTGTGTCAACGAGCACCACCGCCACCACCATCGTGGAAGTGACGTGTGTTAACGAGCACCACCACCATCGTGGAAATGACGTGTGTCAACGAGCACCACCACCATCGTGGAAGTGACGTGTGTTAACGAGCACCACCACCACCATCGTGGAAGTGACGTGTGTCAACGAGCACCACCACCATCGTGGAAGTGACGTGTGTTAACGAGCACCACCACCACCATCGTGGAAGTGACGTGTGTTAACGAGCACCACCACCATCGTGGAAGTGACGTGTGTCAGCGAGCACCACCACCATCGTGGAAGTGACGTGTGTCAGCGAGCACCACCACCACCATCGTGGAAGTGACGTGTGTCAACGAGCACCACCACCATCGTGGAAGTGACGTGTGTCAGCGAGCACCACCACCATCGTGGAAGTGACGTGTGTCAACGAGCACCACCACCACCATCGTGGAAGTGACGTGTGTTAACGAGCACCACCACCACCATCGTGGAAGTGACGTGTGTCAGCGAGCACCACCACCGTCGTGGAAGTGACGTGTGTCAGCGAGCACCACCACCATCGTGGAAGTGACGTGTGTCAACGAGCACCACCACCAAAACCATCGTGGAAGTGACGTGTGTTAACGAGCACCACCACCACCATCGTGGAAGTGACGTGTGTCAACGAGCACCACCACCATCACCATCGTGGAAGTGACGTGTGTTAACGAGCACCACCACCACCATCGTGGAAATGACGTGTGTTAACGAGCACCACCACCATCGTGGAAGTGACGTGTGTCAACGAGCACCACCACCATCGTGGAAGTGACGTGTATCAACGAGCACCACCACCATCGTGGAAGTGACGTGTATCAACGAGCACCGCCACCATCGTGGAAGTGACGTGTGTCAACGAGCACCACCACCATCGTGGAAGTGACGTGTGTCAACGAGCACCACCATCACGCCGTCAGAGAACAATACAAACGAAAGTGTCGCACCACCAACGGAAGGACCCAACGTGACGCAACTTACATTTACGTAAAATAATGACGGGACGACTCTCACGTCACCGCGAGTTTCGTTTTCAAGTTCAGCGAGACGACTGTCGCCTTCACTCCCAGAGTGCCAGGATGCTGACGAGTGAAGGATGCTGACGAGTGAAGGATGCTGACGAGTGAAGGATGCTGAGTGTGCGGTGAGTTGCGCGCGCGAGAGAGAGAGAGAGAAGGCGCCGGAAACTCTTGAAAGACTTTCGCGGTAACAAGGCCGCTGTGAATAGCAGGATGCGGCCGAGGATCTCGGCTGAGTGTGTCATTATGACACACTCATGACACGCCCGTGTCACATACACACACACTTCTCGTCCATATCTCCACAATAATGTGTGTGTATATGTATATATATATATATATATATATATATATATATATATATATATATATATATATATATATATATATATATATATGAGAGAGAGAGAGAGAGAGAGAGATATCCAGTCATCAGTCTCTGTGTCTCTGTCGCTGAGCATCAACTTGATGTATGTCAGGTACTATACTTGGCATACAGTGGAAACTCCACCTTGTCATTAATTCTGTCAAGCGTAGCGCTGTCAACGAAGGTTTTCTTGCTTCCTCGAGTGGCTCCTTGAGTGCATCCTCCAGTACTAATCAGAGGGCGGCTTCCTTAAGTACTTTCCCGAGTATTTCTCTAGTGCTTCATTCCAGTGTTTTCTTGAGTGCTTTTCCTTGAGCTTCCTCTAATTTTTCTTGGACTGCTTGTTCGAGTGCTTTCTGGAGTTCTTCCTCAAGTGATTATTAAAGTGTGTCGAGTTCTTCCTCAAGTGGTTCTGAAAGATCATCCTCGCGTTATTCCTCAAGTGGTTCTTAAAGGTCGTCCTCGAGTTATTCCTCAAGTGGTTCTTAAAGATCGTCCTTGAGTTCTTCCTCAACTGGTTCTTAAAGGTCGTCCTCGAGTTATTCCTCAAGTGGTTCTTAAAGGTCGTTCTCGAGTTCTTCCTAAAGTGGTTCTTAAAGATCACCCTCGAGTTCTTGACATAGACAGACTCAGGCCTCACCAGTGACTCTCGACTAAGCTAAATTATTTGTCGTTGTGAATGCCGTGAAAATGACTGGTAAGTCGTAAGTGTTATATAAGTTGACAGGTGTAAAGCTCTCAGTGTATATAGATACCGAGAAGTCAGAATGTCTCGCTGTATATGCACTGACAGGTGTGGATATCTTAGTGCATATACAGTGAAAGGTGTGAATCTTCTTAGTGTACTCTTATAAGCACCGAGAGATGTGAATATCTCTGCGTAAACAAACCGAGACATGTGACTGTAAATATACCAAGAAGTTTCAATCTCTCACTGTGTACACAAGGTGAGAATAATCTCTTTTACTTTTAGTCATAAAAAAAATATTTTTGCTGTTAGCGTTGAGGGGAATTGCTGCCTTAAATGACCCACATGCCGTCGAGAGGCTGTCAATCTCACCAAGAACCTCCCTCAGCATTCCCGAGGGGAAAGGTACAATCTGACGGTGAATTTGATTCCATTGTTCAAAAGAGACTGTTGCTTACTATTTATTGAGTCTATTGTATTACACGCTGGCAGTGTTTCTCACTTTTACAAGTGGAAATAAAGATCAAGTGAAAACAAATGCAGTTTACGAAACAATTGTTATTTATGTAAACAATTATGTAGTTTTTCTGTAATATATATATATATATATATATATATATATATATATATATATATATAAAGTGTAATACATATTTGTTAATTTTTATTTTAATCAGGGGAAGCGTTAATCCGTAGGGGAAATATAACGTCTTGGAAATGAGAGGCATTCGGGCTCGATCCAGGGGAAGGACACTACTAGTTCTTTGGATCAAGAGCCCCTCACCGGCATCAAGGCACTTCTACCATGGTAGAAAGAGTGAATGAAAATCTAGAGTCACAGATGAGTCAACACTCGTGTTGTCCCTGAGTGCCGTTACTCTCCGGGGTCGTGTGTACGACACTCTTAACTGTTTCATGATCTTACGTTATTATTACTATTGACATCATAGCACTCTTCCCCCCCTCTCGTCTTCCCTTCCATTCCCCCCCCCCGGTCTTTTCCCTTTCCTCTCCCACCTTTATATCCCATTTCTCTTACTCCCTTTCAGTTAATTTTCTCCCTTTCATACGTATCTTGTCCTCTTTTTCTTGGGTTTTTTAATCCAGTATGTAATTTTACCGTTCTCTCTCTCTCTCTCTCTCTCTCTCTCTCTCTCTCTCTCTCTCTCTCTCTCTCTCTCTCTCTCTCTCTCTCTCTTTCTCTGCCTCTTACATTCATTCTGTTCCATTTCTCTCCTGTGTTACATTCTTTTCTACCCTGTCTTTCCACGCATTCCTTATTCTTTAATATTCTCTGTCTTCTTCTTGCTGTCTTCCTTATATTAAACACCTCTTCTTCTTTTGTCCTTTTTCCTTTTCGATGCGCTTGTCCCTTCCCGCTTCCTCTCTCCTGTCCCTTTCCTGACTCCTTTTCTGACTTTGAACCCCTCTCCTGACCCATGTTCTGACTTTAAGACTCTAAACCATCTCTTGACCCCTCTTTTGACTTTAATTAAATCCCTCTTTTTGATTTTCTGTTGACTCTTCTATCCTCTGCTGACATCTCTGACCCCTCTGATGACCCCTCTCCGGCCCCTGCTTCTGACCCTATCCTGACTATTTGCTGTTTCTCCTGATCCTCTGCTGACTCTCCTTACCGTCTGCTGGTACTTCTGACCTCTGCTATCCCTTGCCCTGACCCTTTCCTGACCCCTCTCCTGACCTTTGTACTCCTGGCTCTAGCATCCAGACGATGGCACACACATTCACGCATTTTACTAAATTCCGAATTTACGATAAAAATTATTTCAACGTTATTAATTCATATATATGTGTAGAGTATAGTACTGTAGCCTATACATAAGTGACGTTTATGAAAGTCAGATTACAGACTGAGTCTCTCAGTCACTAGGACAAAACCAATTTGGTTCAAAGAAAAATTTAGGTTTGCGAGTTTGTAAGACCCAAGGAAAGGAGAATGATGGGAAGTTACGCGAAGTTTATATTCACTAGGGAGCAGTTGCCCTGATATCAGCGAGGGGATCTTGATCCAAGGAAATGGAGGCTGTTACTGCATGAAAGCCTCATTATCTCCCCTTCCCCGGGCACTGTATAAATTCCTAAGGGTTTGGCACCTCACCATGAATAAAAATAATACAGTGTCACTGTGATAATGTTCAGCACTTTGGTATCTATATTTCCGGCACGTTTCGCCTGCATAGTAGGCTTCATCAGTCGAATACCGAGGTGGATAAAATTAGTCATCAGAAATGGGTTGTTTAAAAAAAAAAGACGCAGTCATAAATAATTCATCATTTTTTTGGTAAATTACGAAAATTGTTGACTGTTTTAGCCATTAGGGTTCTCATACAAGTGTACACGTCGTGTTTTCATGTCTGTTTTAATAACCAGTCTACTGCAAGACCCTCCCCCCTTCCCCTTCACCCCTCCCCACCCTCTAAAACCCCTCCCCCGCCCCCTACCATGGAAAGAGAGTTATCTCAGTCAAGCTGAGCAAATTCTTAAGCAGAGTTAGGAACATTTAGGTATTTTATATTACAAACATTTTAGCAAAATTTGATTGTTAGGTTGGGTTAGGATGCCAGGTTAAAGAACATATATATATATTATATATATATATATATATATATATATATATATATATATATATATATATATATATATATATATATTATATTACATAATATGGTACAAAAGATTTAAGAGATACATTGTTGATATAAAGATGGCATATACAGTACACGTCTAGTACATATTGTTACATGTTTGTCACTGATTATATATATATATATATATATATATATATATATATCCATCCATATCCCTGTTTTTAGGATTAAAGCAGAAGTGGGTAAAATACGGCCCGGAAAATTTGTAGCGTAGTCAATTTAAGAAAAAATTCGTTTTGATTTAACTGCGTCGTAATCAGGAGTGGGTGTTGGTCAGTGCTTGACACTCTTAATACCACTTTAAAAATTGTGTTCTTGTGTATTTCAGCTTGATTTCAGGACTAATGAGTTCCTTTGGTGGTTCCTCTCTTTTTTTTTTTTTTTTACTGCCGAGGTGAATACATATCAGCGCCACCTGTGTTCCAGCATCCCTACCTGCAGGTACCAGGCTGGTTGCTCCACATTATTTCCTTCTTTCTTCTCTCAGTTCTTGTTTACTTCTGGCCCAGGATAGTTTACGGGTCGATTCATCTGCCGTTTCTCACCTTGTAAGTGTTTCTGGTCGTTTTGTTAGTTTTTAAACATTCCCGTGAAAGATCATATATGGTAATAATGTCTGCTCGGTGATTTGTTGCTCTAAACATTGATAATTATGCATCGACAAAAGTGTGAGGCCCGAGAAGCTTTTCTTAGCTGGCTAAAATGGCGGACCGTCAGTCAAAATACAAAACTAAACAAATTAATTTCTTTTCTGCAGTATACAGGTAATGTAGTTTACATGTAATAAAATATTGTTGGGCACAAAATAAAGCCACTAGTATGCGATGCATTTATATTCTTTACTGGTGGTGTCCCCTCAAGGGAGGTTCCTTGACGCTGGTGAGGGGCTCTTGTTCTAGGGAATTGGATCTGTGCTCCAGTTCCCTGAATTGAGCCTGAATACCTTCCATCCCCCCCCCCAGGGGCTGTATAATCCCTACGGGTTTAGCGCTCCCCCATGATTATAATAACTGACCGGTAGTGTATAGGTGACGTGAAACTAATGTTTTTAAAGCTCAAAACCAACTAGCTGTCTTTCAGTTAGGACCTAGAGAATTATGGTGATAATCAGAAAGTGTAGGTGGAATAATACGCAGCTACTTACAAATAAGTATGAAATGAGGCAGGGAGCGTGCACGCACGCACACACGCACGCACCCACCCACCCCCCTACCTACCTTTTCCCTACTGCATTAAAGTTTAAATACTACATTAAAGTGTCTCATTTTATTGCAGTAAATAGAAATGTTTCAAGGGTTCAGCTTGTGGTGTTGTGGAGCGGGAGGTTGGTCGTCTCGGGTGCTGACCTCACACAATATGGTGTTTAATTTGCATTCTTTTATGCTTTTTAATCTCGAGGTGTCGGTCGAGGCGGCGGCGCGGCAATTACCTCTTCATCAAGTGTATAACGGAGGGTAATCAAAATGTTGTTACGTAGAACAACGGGAATAACAGTAACGGCATTGGTTTGCCTTGTTCAGCGCCTCGCCCGAACTTGGGTCACTGGTCCACACTGTCGTTGTGATATATTTTTTTTCTCTAGCCCCTGTCAGGCTAGGGAGGCTCCTGGATCCTGGTGAGGTGATCTTGATCCAAGGAATTGGGCTATTTTTCCCCCTTCTCTGCTTCGAATCTTTCATTCCCTATGCGTTGTAAGCATGGGGAATTCTTACAACGCATAATAATACTATTTGTACGAGTCTGATCATACTATTTGTACGAGTCTGATCATACTATTTGTACGAGTCTGATCATGCTATTTGCACGAGTCTGATCATGCTATTTGCACGAGTCTGATCATGCTATTTGCACGAATCTGATCATGCTATTTGCACGAGTCTGATCATGCTATTTGCACGAGTCTGATCATGCTATTTGCACGAGTCTGATCATGCTATTTGTACGAGTCTGATCATGCTATTTGTACGAGTCTGATCATGCTATTTGTACGACTCTGGCTCGTCATTAGTGGTGTCACAACATTTATTCTAGTCATTATCGTACGATTTTTTTTTATCTGCTAGTCGAAGTTATTCGGTAATCGGTTTTAGGCCAAACTTGTTCGTAACTTTACGTCAGATTGTAAATAAGACACAGGTACACCCCAGGGGGGAAAGCAGGTTTCTTGATGCCTGTGAGAGGCTCTTGATCTAAGGAATTGGACCTGACCCTCCCTCGGATCGAACCTAATTGTCAATAATTCCCCCAGGCACTATGACCCCACGCGGGTTTAGCTCTCACCATTATTATAATCACAATACTGCTGGAAAAACTAAACAACAACAACACTACCTTGGAGAGAGTAGTAATAAAAGTAATAACAGTATTGATAACAATAACAAGGAACTTGTATACTTACTCCACCTTATTCTACACACACTGTACAGCGAACACGCCGAGGTTGAACAAGTCTGACGTAGCACACCATTACGGAATTGATGTTTAGAGCCTTTCCGTACCACCGTTCCCAGTACAGTGCGCTATTACAGCCCGTGGTGAGTAATTACGGCACCTCGGACCACCATTACAGTCGGCTGCAGTTTTTGCAGGTGGTACGTTCTGACAATTGGGCAGTTGGTCTTTTGGTTCATGTTCCATTTTTTTATGGAACTTGAAACCACAACAAACGTAACCGGACCCGGAAGGGGTTTGGAAACTTCCTGACAGGGTCAGGTCCGGGACCAGGGTTAAGATTTAGAGTCGGGATCGGGATCAGGACCAGGGCTTAGAATCGGACCGGGATTAATACCAAGGCGAGGAACAAGAGGATCTGGACGAAGACTGGGAACAGGACTATAGCCAGAAACGGACCCAGAGGACGGGATCAGAGCCAATACTTGCACAACAGGCGTGGCCAGAATCAGACCTAGGGAGAGGAACTTCGATAGCGGTTAGAACCAATACTGGGGCAAAAAAAGAATCATGGTAACAAAAATAGGATCGCAGCTACGACTAGATCCAAAGCCAGGATCAGGACTAGGACTCATACTAGGACAAAAACAGTAAAACCAGGAGCTTAACTAAGACCTACCCTGCGTCATCGTGGCCTGATCTTAACTAGTCCCTTGGGATCATACAGCGTCAGTGAAACGAGATTCAACCAGATTTGATATATTGGTATATGCTGTCCAGACAGATACCACATACACTGTGAGCCGCTCTCAGTTATTTTGGGTGACTTGATTTCCTACGGTTATTCAAAATACCCAGAACTCATTACGTGTATGTGGCTGCTCTCATTGTGTGAACTTGCCATGCTTAACATAAGAACATAAGAAAGGAGGAACACTGCAGCAGGCCTGTTGGCCCATACTAGGCAGGTCCTTCACAATCCGTCCCACTAACAGAATATTTGCTCAACCCAATTTTCAATGCTACCCAAGAAATAAGCTTTGACAATTCTACCCACTCATGGGAGAGTCCCACTCAAATCCAACCCCTCTCACTCATGAATTTATCCAACCTAAATTTGAAACTACCCCCCCCCCCCCCCCCCCCCCCCCCCCCCCCCCCCCCCCCCCCCCCCCCCCCCCCCCCCCCCCCCCCCCCCCCCCCCCCCCCCCCCCCCCCCCCCCCCCCCCCCCCCCCCCCCCCCCCCCCCCCCCCCCCCCCCCCCCCCCCCCCCCCCCCCCCCCCCCCCGTAATTCCTCATCAAGGTCATTTGATATATTTATAATTAACAATGGGCCCAAACTGATCCCTAGTGGAACACCATTGATTCAAGTCCCATTCATTAAAAACCCATTTATGCACACTCTCATTGCTTCCTATTGGTGAGCATGACTGATCCATGACAAATGAAATATATATATTCCTAGCCAAGTTCAAGGTATTCTGCAGCTTCTGCATACCGCTCTTCCTCTGCACACCTTGTTCAACTCTGTCTCTGTAGATAAATGGTTCAGAGAACCGACAAGTTGATAAATTAAACACATGTGCAACACTTGGGTATCTTTATTGAGGAAACGTGGCGAAACGTTTCCTCTATAAAGATACCCAAGTGTTGCACACGTGTCTAATTTATCAACTCTGTCCCGAGCAACTGCCCTCACACCTCACTGTTCGTACTAGAGATGTATCGGATGTGAAAATTTAGATATCCGCGAATGTGTATGAGGATGTCTTACTTATTTTGCGGATGCGGATGTAAGAAATTGGGCGGATGTTCCGCGGATGCGGATATCTGATACATCACTAGACTTCGTACCATGTTGAGCTAGGACGTCTACCCTCCAGGTGGCAGTTTCTTCATCAGAGAAAATGTCTCCTGATGGGTCATACGATGACCCGCTCAGTGGCTGAGCACCCGCTGGCGTACCCGTGCTGGGCATCCACCTATATGTACAATACAACGGAACATACTATGAGCCGGTGGTGTTTTGTTAGTTCCATGGCTATGCTCTGCCAAGTGCATGCGTCTGTCTCGTTATGAGACAGCGGCTGTCTCCCAAGAATGCTTCCTTTCGGGGATTCGGGTAGAATTCCTGAAGGACTCTCCTGCCTTACTCTTCCAAAATCGAGATCATAAATTCCTTTCTTTGCTTTTAAACAAACTTTCTCTTGTAATTTGTGCAATCCGTGGGTGGGAGTGGGTGTGGCAGGTGGGTGGGATTGGACGGAGTGGGTGAATGTTGATAAGGAGGAGCAAAGTGTGCGATCACTCTAGCTTTTTTGGGGGGAACAGAAACCAGCGACTTGTTCCCCCGGGTAAAGCAGTGACATGTTTACGTCCTCGCTCAAGTGAAATTAAACTGGGCAGAAAACGAGCGACTAGTTTTCCTGACTTTGAACCCAGTGAACCACATTCTGGAGCTCCAAGAACTGTGGTGGTGGTGGTGGCGGCCTAGAGGCTGTTGGTGGTAGCAGCGATGGTTATCGTGGCTGGTGATTGTGGTGGTTATCGTGGCTGGTGATTGTGGTGGTTATCGTGGCTGGTGATTGTGGTGGTTTTCGTGGCTGGTGATTGTGGTTGTTACCGTGGCTGGTGATTGTGGTGGTGGCTGTTCTGGGATTTAACGTGGCTGCTGGTGGTATGATCGGTGTGGCTATTGTTGGTGGTGTTTGTGATCGTCGTGGTAGTTATCGTGGGTGGTTGTTGCAGTAAATGTCAGCCGGATTGTGATTCTTATTGTGATGGTGACGACATCACAGCTGTGCTGCTGACCGACTACCCGAAGCATCCCTCGAGCCGCCTTCGTTCTTCCGCAACCTGCCGCTGAAGCGGGAGTGGTAGGTAGGGAGGAAGAAGTAGAATCAGTGGAAGAGGGGAACTCAGCTGGGTTTAAAGTCGCCCCGTACGGCACAGTGCCAGTCATTCCTCTTGGCACAGTGCCAGTCTTGACCTAGACCAGTCTGTTCGAAAGTCTCAGTCTAGGTCACTCTAATAACTTTCCTTTCTCTTAAGAACTTCTAAAAATTTTCGTTAGCAAAAAATTCTCGTTAGCAAAAATTCTCGTTAGCAAAAATTCTCGTTAGCAAAAATTCTCTTATTTTACCATGTCTGATTCCATAATGCCCTCTCAAACTCTCTAAACCCGTAAGGAGCATTTATCGCCTGGGGAATGGGAAGTAATCAGGTTTGACCTGACGAAGATGATCCAAGTCCTTGGATCAAGAGCCCTTCACCAACATCGAGGCCAGTTTTGCTGAAGACTGAACTCTACCTTTAACCTTCATATCTCTTACTATTTTTAACTCGCAAAAAAAAAAAAATGTAATAGCAACATCTTATATCTTTGGTGAGGTTATATAAGGATATTGCAGCGTCTTGTACCTTTGGTGAGATTATAACACGATATTGCAGTGTCTTGCACCTTTGGTGAGGTTATATCACGATATTGCAGTGTCTTGCACCTTTGTCTCCCTAGTCTTAATACATAAATTATGGTCTTGAATGATTGTTGTCCGGCCTTCAGATTTTTTTTACATCAGGTGATGCACATAAACAGTGTCTCTCATCTCTGGTGTATGTCAGCTGGTGGTTGTGCGTAGGTCATGAGGGTCTATACAGTGTGTAGGTCGTGAAGATCTACACAGTGTGTAGGTCAAGAGCTATAGTGCAGCCCCTCACACTACCTGTCACATAAACATCCTAGCAAACTCTCAAACGCCGAGACATCCACCTCTGATAAACAATCTAGTACAGACACTCGCGCCGCACCTTGCACGCCTAACATAAACAGGACAAACACTCACGCTGCGACCTGCACACACCTAACATAAACAATCTAGTACAAATACTTGACCTGCACACCCAAGATAAACAATCTAGTACAAACACTCTACCTGCACACCCAAGATAAACAAACAATCTAGTACAAACACTCTACCTGCACACCCAATATAAACAAACAATCTAGTACAAACACTCTACCTGCACACCCAAGATAAACAAACAATCTAGTACAAACACTCTACCTGCACACCCAAGATAAACAAACAATCTAGTACAAACACTCTACCTGCACACCCAATATAAACAAACAATCTAGTACAAACACTTTACCTGCACACCCAATATAAACAAACAATCTAGTACAAACACTCTACCTGCACACCCAAGATAAACAAACAATCTAGTACAAACACTCTACCTGCACACCCAATATAAACAATCTAGTACAAACACTCTACCTGCACACCCAAGATAAACAAACAATCTAGTACAAACACTCTACCTGCACACCCAATATAAACAAACAATCTAGTACAAACACTCTACCTGCACACCCAAGATAAACAAACAATCTAGTACAAACACTCTACCTGCACACCCAATATAAACAAACAATCTAGTACAAACACTCTACCTGCACACCCAAGATAAACAAACAATCTAGTACAAACACTCTACCTGCACACCCAATATAAACAAACAATCTAGTACAAACACTCTACCTGCACACCCAAGATAAACAAACAATCTAGTACAAACACTTGACCTGCACACCTTAAATCAGCCGAGTAAAAACTAGTGAGCTACCACCCGGCAAAATAACACTTGTCTTGCCTTGCCTGTTTAACTCTCAGTGACGTCAGGTACCCAAGGGTAACACCCTGGTGTGTCTCTCTCTCTGCCATATTCACAGATTAAGTTTATTTAGGTACAGGTACACATAAATAAAATTACACAATAACATAATAACATGTGTAAATTACCTAGGGTAACCCCCAGGAAAGGTCAGATAAAGTGACCTATTTCCATTGGGATCCTTGGGACGTGGATGACCCGGTGGGTCCTGCAGACTTGCAGCAAGTATAATATACAGCATTCGTCAGGACGTCGGTGTTTAACTCTCCTTCAACGGGAATCATTACTTCGAGATGAATATGTTGATTGATAAGAATATAATCAAATTAAGTGATAAACCGGAAAGGTTCATATAGAGTAAACCTGTTTGCAAGTGTTTCTGTTCACCACCGTAGCTTGTAATGTGTCGCTGACTGTGAAGAATATTTTCACAGTTTGCCTACAGATGAGGGCCTTTCAATCTTCGTCAGGGTTTTTATAATTACCGAGATGCCTGTAGGGACCTCGGGGAACTTTATAATTACCGAGGTGTGCCTGTGTGTATATGTGTGTGTACGTATTCTTAGATATATATAGTCCAAACTTCTCTCAGCTCTTCTTTCAATATATAATTTGTTAGTTACTCCTGTGTACGGGATAGGTCATTCTGAGAGATAGTAATAGTAACTCCAGTTGTGTTGGAGTGAAACTTTTGAATCTCGTTGATGCTGAACCTTCAGTGGAATGCTTAAAAATTTCCTCCATGCCCTACTGAAGTCTCCCATGTGAGACTGAAAGACCCCAAAACATATGAAAGGCATCCTGACTGATGGAATATGACAGCGGAAACATAGCTTTAGTTCCCGCTGTGTAATTTTCGTATAGTATAACGTAGCAGCACACTGCTAAGCATCCAATTTCGCTGAAGTAAAAAAAAAAATTACTACCACCACCTCCATCCCCACCACCATCACTACCATTGGGATACTCTCCACAGTGTCCCGAGTCACAGCAATCAATATCAAAAACAATTCTTGGTCTCCCGAGCTGGCGCGAGGCATTGCGAGTGGTTAAGATGACTTTCACAGTTTTCAAATTTTTGTAAATATTATTCTGGCGAAATTGAACCCAGTCACACTTCCGGTGCAACACAGGGACCTTTAAAATATCCACTGGAGATACAGCAGTCTACCCAGGCTGGGTGTGGCGGGTGTGGTGGGTGTGGTACAGTTTTCTGGTAATGTACACTCAAAGCAGATAAATTTCGTCCTAACCTTTCTGCCAAAACCCAAGATGGTACTCCATCTGTTCCCTTTAATTCATTTTTATTATCAATCTCCGTAAATTATTACCCGATTTGATATTCCCTTCACTAGCCAGCAAGGACCCTAGACGTCATGCTGGAACAGTCTGTCGTAAATACTCTGTACCTCAGTGTTTCTTCTGAATCAACTATTTTAACAATCTCTTTTATCTTCCACTCTAGAATTTCACTCTTCTTACTCTGCTCACTAACCGTAATCTTTCTTTCTCTCTTATCGCAGCGAATGTCTGTACGTGTCTTCTGTGTACGTTTATGGGTGTGTGCGTGGGTGGTACGTGTGCGTGCGGTGCGGGTCATTAGCAGCCGTGGATGAAACAATACCTCCGACACACACATTTGTGGGTTTAATGACTCGTGCTTTCCCCTCCTTCCCCTTTGTCTTCTTCCTCCTTTACACCTTTCCTTTCACGGGTGAAATTCCCTTCCTCTTCCGCTGTCTCCCGCCGCTATAGCTGAATATACACACCGTTGTGTACATACACCCAGAGATGTGTATCTCTGTATATATTCTGAGAGTTCGCTTTAAACCATATTTTAGAGAATAAGGAATCCTTGACTAGTGGTGTATAGGCGACATGCAGCCTTAATGACCATCGTGTAGTCGATAGTCTTTAAACCTGACAAGCCGTCTAATCAGTACGCTGTACAGCACTTACCTACAAGTCCTCGAGTACACAGCCCCAGCTTGCAGCTCACAGCTTATTGAGCACATGAAGCTTGACAAAGTTTCCTAGAGATTTGCTTGCTACTCTGACAGGCAAAATGAAATGGCTCTCAGGATACTGGAGAAAGAGGGAAAAAGTCAGGGGGGGAGACATGATCACAACGTACAAGGTGCTCTAGGGCACAGGTAGAGTAGGCAAAGATGAACCTCAGAGAATATTATTTACACATATTTGCAAGACAATCCACGGGGGATGGAAATCTTCAGTTCAAGTACTTTCACACGTCTACATGCGTCATCAGGAGCTATGCAATGTTGCAAGAGTAGCAACAGAAGAAATGAGGTTGTTTTCTCAGAGTAAGTTAGCGTGGCAACACTAGTCAGCTTTACTTTGCTGAAAAGAGTCGAGTGCCTACTAGGATAGTGCTGAGAAAGGAGGATGAGGAAATGTTATTGTTTGGAAAAAGAGTCCCCTTCTCTTTTCTGTATCTTTTTTTTCTATTTGGACCTGGTTCAAGCTCACCAGGTTTGACTTTTACTAAAAATCTATCCAAAGAACTTTGCTTCTGCCTTCTCCTCAGGATGTTTCGGAAATGTGAAACCGTAATAGCTTTGTCTGGTCATTCCAGACAATGCTATTACGGTTTGTTTGGGCTTTGTTGGGGTGGTATACTTCTCTGCAAAGTTTTTGACGTCCATCCATTTGGCAAAGATTTCCTTGATTAATGAAGTAGGTGCTTCCTCTATCTCCTCTTCCGAGCCTGAGTGCATTCATCTTAGTCTTGTGCTCCTCCTCTCAAGTTACTGCAGCTCCTCAGTGGTCAGCTCTTCCCTGTGCCCCTCCACTAACTCCTCCACATCGAGAGAGAGAGAGAGGAGAGAGAGGGAGAGGGAGAGGTAGAGGTAAACAAGGGTAGCGCGCAGTGTCGTGACTCAGTTTGACCCATACAAGATCTAGCACGCGATTCATATTCCAAACAAAGGTCGTATACCAAGCAAATATTTTCGCGTCCGAACAGGACGTATACCAAGTTGGACTTATTCCAAAGCGGACGTATACCGAGGTTCCACTGTATATATATATATATATATATATATATATATATATATATATATATATATATATATATATATATATATATAAAATTATTATATATATATATATATATATAATACACACACACAGAGACCACTAACTTCGTGTCGTCAGTCAATTGTAAGAATTTCGACGTTAGAATTCTGACAGATTTGTTGTCATTGTAAAATAAAAGTTTACAGTACCTTGGATGGAACACTTCACAAATCCCTTATACTCAGGAGAGGAAACTTTAAACGTTTCTATCCATACAGAAATATTATCGAGTCATAGTAGGTAATGGTCCAGGAAGGGCCAAAACGTCTTATCCGGCTCTCTCTCCTAAGGGAATGTTTACCCTTATGCGACCTCTCACAGTCGGTACAATCAACAATCACACAACGAACTCTGCGAGCAACAAGGGTAACCGAATGCTACGTTTCAGCGCTCGAAACTAGCACAAAACACCATCCACCACATTGACATCTTGAATGCGCCGTCCAGTTTTGGATTCTAAATAGAAGACGATGATATATAGGAGAGGGTGGAGAGATGAGCTGCCAAGCTTGCCCCATCACTCAGAAACAACCCATGTGAAGAAATACTCAAATCAGTCTACCATTTTTCTGTCTGTTTAGAAACGGAAACTATGAGATCTAATTCAAAGCTTCAAGATACTGAAAGACTTTGACGGGTTTAGTTCTGAAAGTTATATTTATTATTGTCATTATTATTATTATATCATTATTTATTGTTATTACTGAACTATCCGAGGTGCTGAATGAGTCCATAACTCATTCATAACTCAGTGGAATGAAACTGCCAGACGGCACATGAACATTACAGTTTTTTTTTTTTTTTCAAATAAATTTAAAGCAGATTGAAATAAACTAACCTCTAATGTTGTAATTACACACAAAGACTATACTAATTCAAGACCCGGCTAGACAAGCACTTTGCACGGATAGGATTTAATTAGATACACAGTGCCTAAGTGAGGAGTTGTCAAAGCCTTGGAGACGTGGCAAGCTATAGTGACCAGGTAGGTCTTGGGTATGGTGAGGGAGGACGAGGGCGAAATGTTGCCTTGGGCACTTGCTACGTCACTCATCCACTCGCTAAACCCACATGGTCCGTCATATGCATACAACAGACGGGGCAGTCTGAAGTTAACACATTGTTGATATTTGTACAGACGCTGCAACAGCGATCAGCTGACAGCGAAGCAGCTAAGTCAGTAACAGTAGTAGTCTGCCTGGAGGTCGTTCCGGAGGTCAACGCCCCCGTTACCCGGTCTTCGACCAGGCCTCCCGGTGGATCAGGGCCTGATCAACCAGGCTGTTACTGGTGGTCGCACGTTGTCCAACGTACGAACCACAGCCCGGCTGATCGGGCACTGATTTTGGTTATCTGTCCAGTTCCCTCTGATGGGAAGTTGTTGAAATAGTCTTGGGAGACGGACACTTATTGTGTGTTCTTTTAGTGCACTTAGGGCAGATATGGTGATATTCAAATGTAGAACCTCTGGTACACACACGTCTGTGAGTGGCAGTGGAGGAAAACGAGTAGCTAAGGTAGAATTAGTTCTAATTTAGTAGAAGTAGTTGTAACCCATGTCTTCCATCAAGCTCCATCTCGTGTAAATTCCATGACATTTTTTTTTCGCTATGATACGTAATATTTTTCTGAAAGGTTTTCATTCCGTCAGTGGCCGAAGGTAATGAAGGGTGGGGACAGAACCTTCTGCTATTCTAACCTTAACTCATACACATAGATAACAGGATAGTCCTTAATCTAGGGAAAAGCTGATAGATATCCTCAACGGATAGCCTCGGCATATATTTACAAGTCGTCTGCTGTCTTTCCCATGTACTCCATGTACACACCTGCTGTGTGTGCTCAGTAATGGTATTGAACCTTACCCTTGTGGGTTTAGCGCTTAGTTATGATTATTATAATGTATAGAACCTGATTACCTTCCACTCCCCAGGCGCTGCATGACCTTCTGCGTGATGGTGAAATTATAGACAAGAAGTAGTGATATAGACTTAATCTTGCGTAATACGAGACACAAATACTATTATTTATTTCAATAGTTCTTGTTTACATTTAGCCTCTCTGGGCACTTTGAGGTGTCAAGATTGAAAATTCGATTAATGTTAAGTGCGTATGTTTAGTAAGCTTTGAGAAAGCCAGGACAGGGTAGAAAGTTTCACAAAAAAAACTCACTTAGAAAAAGAACGTTATGGCGACGTTTCGGTTCGTCCCGGACCATTGTCAAGTCACAAGCGTTGCCAAAAGGTTCCTAGTCTGAGTGCTGTATGACCCTTGTTGGTTTAGCGCTTAATTTTTATTGTAATAATAATATCCTCTCTTGGACAGGATTATTATTGATTTTTTTTTTTACCCTTAAAGACAGAACGACTGTGTTGCGCTTAATGGACGGGGAATCGAGCCTCCACCGCTCCTTGAGCTCAATGACCTCATGGGTTTATTGCTTTATATAACTATAAATTTGAGAGGAAAATACAGAGGGGATGATTTTTGCAGCTGCCTCGGTCTGACAGTTACATTGTGGGAGCAACAACTGCTTCCTTGTCGTATTCCATCATACAGGATGGGTTTATACACGAGGGTTTATACACAAGGATTTGCACACGAGGGTTTGTATACCAAGGGATGCAGTCTTTCAGCATCAGCTGGGAGACTTCAGTAGCGCAATGCGGGTATCGTCAAGTATTCCACGGTGAGTTCAGTAGCTACGACAGCTCCACTGATTTCGCTTCACACATAAAACATCGCAAACATTTTATCTTAGTTTTTCTCTGAAGGGACCAGATTAGTTCTGTTTTCCTTCAGAGCTGGAGTCACTATTACGTGGGAATTGTCATCTCCCAAGACAACCTATGGAGAGAGAGAGTGAAAAGGGGAGCACCTGGTGGAAGTGGGGCGGAGGCTTGGGTGGGGAGAGGAAGTGGAGAGGGGGTTAAGGGAGAGGGATGGTGGTGAGAGTGAGAGGTTGAAGGTGATCAGGTGGGTGTTGGTGGGTGAGAGTGGGGCGAGCACTCAGGTAACGGGGAAAGGTGGGGCAGCAACCCACCAGGTGGGTCTAGCTGATGTGTATATGCATGTAGAAGCGGGCAAGATGGGGGATGGGATGTTGGAGGTAGTCTGGTGGGTTGGAGGCGATTCTGTGTGGAGGGCATTAAGGTGGGGGAATGATGGGGAGGGGGCGATTAAGGGGTCAATATGGGAGTAAGGAATTTTTTATCTTAATTAGGTACACTTGAATACTTCCAGTAGATGCAACAGCTTCTTACACTGGACAAGGAGGCTGCTAGGTGGGGTGTGTGAGTAAGGTGGTGCATGGGAGGAGAATTTTTTATATTTGTCATTAGGTACACTTGAAGACTTTGAGCAGGTTTGGCACTTTCTTACACAGAACGGTTAAGGTACTGTGAGGGACGTGTGAGGGGTGTGTGAGGGACGTGTGAGGGGTATGTGAGGGACGTATGAAGGGTATGTGAGGGACGTATGTAAATGAGCCAGTATTAGAATAATAGAACAAGGAAGGTGTTAAGAGGTGTGTTTTAATTACCAGTAAGGGACCAGATATTCAATATAACACCTGATCCACACTCTCCGAGGGCATGCACCCAAAAAACTTGACCTCTACTCTCAAATCTTCGACTGATTTTGATTCTATTCTGTATTGTTGTTGTTGGAAACATACGAATAATAATGTGTCACTTCATGCTGCTGGTTAAAATTATCTCTGGTGTATATACATTTCCTCCTTTCGTTCTCCTCTCTGTCCTCTCCTCTCTTCTTCCCTGTACCCCTCTCCCCTCGGTCAGCAACTACCTTCTTTCTTCCATCTCTCGCAGTTCAGCGACCTTAATTGGTCTTGCTAAAACTAATTTAACATGTGGATTAATCCTACCCAACTTACTTTGGGTTAGACTTAGTGCTGCTTGACCTCAGTAATCTGTATTAGTTTCATCATGGTTTTCCTGACCTATTTCAAAAATAAATTTTCATTCGAAATGTGTCTGTATTATATATATATATATATATATATATATATATATATATATATATATATATATATATATATATATATATATATATATATATATATATATCGTGCCGAATAAGTAATACTTGCTATTTTGGTTTAAATAGCAACGCTTTTCTTGCCGAATAAGGCAAGCGAAAATTTGTATATGCAATAATTTCGCAAAAATCATTCTGAACCTAACGAAAAAAATATATATTTCATTGTGTTTGTTTATTATTAAATTATTGTAAACTTATCTAAAATATATTTAGTTGGATTAGGCTAAATCAAATTGCGCTTGTTATAATAAGGTTAGATAAGTTTACTAAGGTTCTTTTGGTACAAATTATTAATTTTTACATTAACTTAAATGAAAAAAAAATATATCTTTAAACGTACAAGAGAAAATTTTAGGAAGGACTTAATTCTAAAAGAGTTCTTGCTAATTGACCAATTTTACATATTCGGCAGTATATATATATATATATATATATATATATATATATATATATATATATATTATATAAATTTAAGCGCTTTGAGAGATCACGAAAGCGCTTGGAATTTCATTATTTTTTCACTGGTTATTTTGCATATTGTGGTATCACCTGCTTACTGTGATCTTATTTTACACACACCTCACATACAGACTTGCATATACATACACACACACACACACACACACACACACACACACACACGAGGGAAATAGGACTAACAACACTGGAGGAAAGAAGGGTCAGAGGAGACATGATAACGACATACAAAATACTGCGGGAATCGACAAGGTAGACAGTGACAGGATGTTCCAGAGAGGAAAAACAGAAACAAGGGGACTCAACTGGAAGCTGAAGACTCAGATGAACAAAGGGATGTTAGGAAGCATTTCTTCAGCCACAGAGTAGTCAGGAAGTGGAATAGTCTAGAGAAAGATATAGTGGAGGCAGGAAGCATACATAGTTTTAAGACAAGGTATGATAAAGCTCATGGAGCAGGGAGAGCAGAGACCCAGTAGCGGACAGCGAAGAGGCGGGGCCAGGAGCTGAGTCTCGACCCCTGCAACCACAATCAGGTGAGTACACACACACACACATATATATATGTGTTCATATATGTGTATTTCTTGTAGTATCTAAATCCCTACTCACAAACATTTGCATCTACACGACACATTGAGTGGTTGCAGCAATGTTGTGTGCTCCTTTGACTTATATTTACCTTTTTCTCATTTTTTTCAATAATTTCTTTTCCTTCTTGTCTTTTTTCCTTCCTGCCAGCCTTCCTTCATTCCTGCCTTCCAGCCTTCCTTCATTCCTGCCTACCAGCCTTCCTTCCTGCCTGCCAGCCTTCCTTCATTCCTGCCTTGCCAGCCTTCCTTCATTCCTGCCTACCAGCCTTCCTTCATTCCTGCCTCCAGCCTTCCTTCATTCCTGCCTGACAGCCTTCCTTCATTCCTGCCTTCCAGCCTTCCTTCATTCCTGCCTTCCAGCCTTCCTTCATTCCTGCCTTCCAGCCTTCCTTCATTCCTGCCTTCCAGCCTTTCTTCATTCCTGCCTTCCAGCCTTCCTTCATTCCTGCTTGCCTTCCTTCCTGCCTGCCAGCCTTCCTTCATTCCTGCCTGCTAGCCTTCCTTCCTGCCTGCCAGTCTTCCTTCCTTCCTGCCAGCCTTCCTTCCTTCCTTCCTGCGCTTCCTTCCTTCCTGCCTGCCAGCCTTCCTTCCTTCCTGCCAGCCTTCCTTCCTGCCTGCCAGCCTTCCTTCCTTCCTTCCTGCCTGCCAGCCTTCCTGCCTGCCAGCCTTCCTTCCTGCCTGCCAGCCTTCCTTTCTTCCTGCCAGCCTTCCTGCCTGCCAGCCTTCCTTCCTTCCTGCCTGCCAGCCTTCCTTCCTTCCTGCCTGCCAGCCTTCCTTCCTTCCTCACCTGCCAGCCTTCCTGCCAGCCTTCCTTCCTTCCTTCCTCGCCAGCCTTCCTTCCTGCCAGCCTCCTTCCTTCCTGCCTCCGCCTTCCTTCCTTCCTTCCTGCCTGCCAGCCTTCCTTCCTGCCAGCCTTCCTGCCAGCCTTCCTTCCTTCCTTCCTGCCTGCCAGCCTTCCTTCCTGCCTGCCAGCCTTCCTTCCTTCCTGCCTGCCAGCCTTCCTTCCTTCCTGCCTGCCAGCCTTCCTTCCTTCCTGCCTGCCAGCCTCCTTCCTGCCAGCCTTCCTGCCTGCCAGCCTTCCTTCCTTCCTGCCTGCCAGCCTTCCTTCCTGCCTGCCAGCCTTCCTTTCTGCCTGCCAGCCTTCCTTCCTGCCAGCCTTCCTGCCTGCCAGCCTTCCTTCCTACCTGCCTGCCAGCCTTCCTTCTGCCTGCCAGCCTTCCTTTCTGCCTGCCAGCCTTCCTGCCTGCCAGCCTTCCTGCCTGCCAGCCTTCCTTCCTGCCAGCCTTCCTTCCTGCCTGCCTCTGCCACACAAGGGGTGAGAGCAGGGTGAAGCGGAGGTGAAGGAATACGACCTTGTATATTAACGTTCTACTGAGAGACAGTAAAACCTGGTGACTCACCAGGTCTCTATACCCCCCATCACCCCCATCCCTCCTGCATCATTCTCCCATCAGCCGTCAGGAACAAGTCTGGTGAGTGAGTTCTTTCTATTCAGGTTAAGTTTACAGATTCTTTTTTTTTCTTTTTTACAAACTGAGATTTTAAACTTTCACAATTGATTTAATTAGACACAATAATATTTTTAGGCCCGCGATTATTTCATCAACAAACAGACAGTGGAGTGATGAAGTTTCAACTTCAACCTTCACCACCTGCCAACACAGTCAATTCCGGCAAGAGGTGTCCCCTTCTCTCTAAAGCTGGGTCACCACCAGTGTTGGAGGTGGTGTAAACCATGGTTGTGTCACTGTTGTCTTCTGTGAGTCACCTCTATGCAAATATTAACCCACCACTCAAACTTCTCCTTACTAATTTTAACAGGACACATGACCATAACACTAGACACAGATCACTCCTCGATGTTCCCCGTGTCCACCTAACACTATGTAAAAACTCAATGCATATAAAAGGCACGAAAATTTGGAATTCATTACCTGTCATTGCCAAATTAACCCAACAAACCTTTGCAGTATGATGAACTAATTGATAATGATAGCCCCCCCCCTTGTTGTGTAACTCATTATATACAGATGTCTGCTGTCCCTATTGAGGTACAGATGCCTGTTCTCCCTATTGAGGTACAAATGTCTGCTGTCCCTATTGAGGTACAGATGCCTGTTCTCCCTATTGAGGTACAAATGTCTGCTGTCCCTATTGAGGTACAAATGTCTGCTGTCCCTATTGAGGTACAAATGTCTGCTGTCCCTATTGAGGTACAGATGTCTGTTTTCCCTATTTAGGTACATATATCTGCTGTCCTGATTTTCAACGAAATAAACATTGAAATATAAAATGAATAGCCTGTGAAAATCAAAACATATATATATATATATATATATATATATATATATATATATATATATATATATATATGTGTGTGTGTGTGTGTGTATTCTAGGTAGTAGGTTGGTAGACAGCAACCGCCCAGGGAGGTACTACCGTCCTGCCAAGTGAGTGTAATTGTTTTACATGATGGTAGGATTGCTGGTGTCTTCTTTCTGTCTCATAATCATGCAAGATTTCAGGTATGTCTTGTTACTTCTACTTACACTTAGGTCACACTACACATTCATGTGCAAGCATATATACACACACCCCTCTGGGTTTTCTTCTATTTTCTTACTAGTTCTTGTTCTTATTTCCTCTTATCTCCATGGGGAAGTGGAACAGAATTCTTCCTCCGTAAGCCATGCGTGTCGTAAGTCGACTAAAATGCCAGGAGCAAGGGGCTAGTAGCCCCTTCTCCTGTATATATTACTAAAGTTAAAAAGAGAAACTTTTGTTTTTCTCTTTGGGCCACCCCACCTTGGTGGGAAATGGCCGACTTGTTGAAAAGATATATATATATATATATATATATATATATATATATATATATATATATATATATATATATATATATATATATATGCATGCAAGACAAGCCACGGGGGTGGAAATCTTTAGCTCAAGTACTTACACACTTCTCAATGCGTCATCAGGAGCTTTGCAATGTTGCAAGAGAGAAACTAAAGAAGGCTAAGGGTAACCGTGGACCGTGACACATCCACACTACGCTACTCTGAGATCTCTCTCCCTGCTTTAGTTGCTCTCTTGGAATATTGCAAAGCTCCTGATGACGCACTGAGAAGTGTGAAAGTGGCTTGTCTTGCATAGTTAAGATCGCCTGTCTGCAATTGTTTGCATATATACACACACACACACACTGTCATGCGCCGCATAACAAGGTTTCGGTCAACGACGGACAGCATATACTACGGTGGTCCCATGCGCTGCCAGACGTATTAAAGTATAGCACATACAATTACGAACGGTACATAATACTTGATAATGATAATAAACAGTTATGTTATTGATTTATGTATTAACTATACTGTATTTTTAATCGTTATTCTTGTGTACTCTTCCTACATATAAAAAAAAGTTTTCTGTAAACCACCGCAGCCTCAAACGTTCGCACAGCGACGAAATTGCCTAACGACGCAGTTCTCATAAAGTATCCCCATCGTTAAGCGACGCACAACTCTGTATGTGTGTGTGTGTGTCGTGCCGAATAGGTAAAACTTGCAAGTTTGGCTTAAATAGCAACGCTCTTCTTGCCGAATAAGGCAAGCGAAAATTTGTATACGCAATAATTTCGCAGTCATTCTGAACCTAACGAAAAAAATTATTTCATTGTTTGTTTATTATTAAATTATTGTAAACTTATCTAAAATATATTTAGTTGGATTAAGCTAAATGAAATTGCGCTTGTTATAATAAGGTTAGGTAAGTTTTCTAAGGTTCTTTTGGTACAAAAATTATTATTTTTTTTACATTAACATAAATGAAAAAATATATATCTTTAAACGTATAAGATAATTTTTTCAGAAAGGACTTAATTTTAAACGAGTTCTTGCTAATTTACCAATTTTACATATTCGGCACGATATATATATATATATATATATATATATATATAAACTTCAAAACTAAGATAGTTTTTGCTGAATGTTGAATACTAGTGCACGATTATATTGGAAACACGATCACTTTCGTCCCTTTTTTTCAGCCATCCTATGAGGTGGTCACTGTGACTTAGTAACTCCTGCTCTGTTGGAATAATTCTTTGATCCTACCGTAGCTTCCAAACTTACATTGAAGCCTTCCAGCTCAGGCTAACGAATTTCATTACTGTATGTATGAAACCCATCTTAAGTGATGGAATATGACGGAGAAAACATACCATTGGTTCCCATCATGAGACAAATCATGTAGAATAAATTAGCAAACTGTGGGTGTTCTTACCACTAAACATCATACAGAGAACAGGTCAGCTGCACACTGCGGGTGTTCCCACCCTGTAACTCAAATAGCATCGAGTAGCAACAGTGTGGATGTTCCCACAGTGTCTCGTTTAGAAGAGGATAGACGTAATTAAGGTAGCTAAATTGTGAATTAAGAGAAAGCAGACTATGAAACAAGTCTGGTGCCGCTAGGACACACTGACCCACCAGACATGATTTTTCTCAGTCTTGAGCTTCCGGTGTATCATCTCTGTTCGTGAACCGGCTGACACCTGACACTTGTCTCGGGGCTTAAAACCCACCGGACTGTTGACACCGCTGACACCTCCACCTCGTTGTCTTTGTGTGTGCTGACACCTGCGTCGTGGCCTCTCTTGGGCATGTCTGGCTCCGTGTTCTGCTGCTTTGTTGTTGATGACAACCACACTGTTGCTGTTCGCCTGCTTGTTGCTGGTACCTCCACTGTCAGTTGTTTGCCCCCTCACTGTTGCTTCAAGGACCAACCATGCTGACTCCTGCTGGCGTGTTTAATTCGTTTTTTGACCAGCTTAGTGCCAGCTTTCTTTGACGAGGAGATGAAGTAAATGCGTGGATGTGCGAGACTAGATATTGACTCAGTGACCAGAATTATTATGGGTCAATGGCCTGGCTTGTAGGCGTGCATGGGCGTGCTAAGTGGGGCAAGTGGCCTGGTGTGGGCGTGCATGGGCGTTTTGGGTGGGGTCAGGGGCCTGACCAGGGCGTGCTTCGAACATTGGCCTTCCGTGTGGGCGTGATGGGTGGGGCCAGTGGAAGGAAGGCCGAGCTGGTGTTTTGGGTCACTGACTTCGTAGTCACATATCAAAATAAAACTGAGCAGGTGTTGTTAAATATATAAGAACAGAATCGTGATTGCGTTCGTTACCACCTGCTGCTTTATTTTTGCAATATACACACACTCCCAAGCTCCTCCTCCTCCTCCTCCTTCAAGATTCGTGCAGTTTGGTTAAAAGTTTCTCCTCTCGACTGCATGAATTGTAATGTGTACTGACTTGTGTTGGTTCAGTGATGTCTGTGTCACTTCACTTGCTTGATGGGATCATCGTGTGTGTTTCTCTTGCCTGTGCTGAGTGGAAAAACTGTGTCTAGACGCTGTCCAGTTTTGTTCTTGTTTGTAGAAACTGCGTTCGTGTTTTAAACTATTTTCTGCTTTATAAGTAGTGAAAAGGTCCCATGTAGGCAGTTCCATACAAATCCCTTCAATTTCCTTAAGTCACTGCACCAGTGAAGTAAGACCTAGAAGCTTAAAAAATGTATGGTGCGCGCACCGCATGTATGGGCTGAGTTTTTCCCTATGTATTGTAAATATATATATATGTCGTGCCGATTAGGTAAAACTGGTCAATTAGCAAGAACTCATCTCAAATTAAGTCCTTTCTAAAATTTTCTCTTGTACGTTTAAAGATATATTTTCTCATTAATGTTAATGTAAGAATTTATAATTTTGTACCAAGAGAAACTTTGAAAACCTACCTAACCTTATTAAAACAAGCGCAATTTAATTTAGCCTAACCCAACTAAATATATTTTAGATACGTTTACAATAATTTAATAATAAACATACACAATGAAATATATTTTTTTCGTTAGGTTCAGAATGATTTTTGCGAAATTATTGCATACACAAATTTTCGCTTGTCTTATATGGCAAGAAGAGCGTTGCTATTTAAGCCAAAATCGCAAGTTTTACTTAATCGGCACGACATATATATATATATATATATATATATATAATGTACGTTCTTTAAACGAAAATAGGCATCTAACTCAAAATGGATATACAGTGCGTATGGATAGAGATTTTAATACTGTTAGTGAAAGAGTTATATTTGGCTACTAAATAGTTATGAATAAAATTCTCAAAAAAAAAAATTCTAATCTGATCAATTCAGACGATATTTTGAAACGCTCTTAACACATGAGACGATAATTTATGACAATTTTAAAAAGATCTAATAAAAAATTCAGTCTAGCTTGAATGTCATGTGTTAATTACATTCTCCGCTGATCTGAGTAAATTATAAACTAAATTGATATTAAATTGAAATAAAAGATCTGTTGGAGGCTCAATCCTCCGTCCGTGAATTTCTAGTCAAGGTGCTGCGAATAAGGTAGACAAACTTTAAGGAGTATAACGGAGTATGACGGCTCAGGAAGATTAATCAGGTACCTTCCCATGGTTGTTGCATTTTGCAATCTGCAATTTTCCCCTTTCCCGTCTGTCGCTGCTAGATACATAGTGAGGCAATTCTGGTACCTGGGACAGCTGGTAGGTGTATGCTTGGCAGGTGTTGAGGCACATATATAATATTTATAACCTCCTCCCTACCTCTCTCTATCTCTGTCTCTCTCTCCGAGACTATTGGATTAATATCCAGGTGGACATAGACAAGCTAGGACAGTGGAAATCAGACATCAACTGCAGACGAGGAAATCAGACATCAGCATTGATAAATATCGAAATACACACTGAAACGTGAATGTCAAGTCTTGATTACACCACTGAGGTGGCCACACCACCGAGTACGTAAACACACACACACACACACACACACTCACACAGAGCCAGGAGCTATGACTCGACCCCTGCAAGCACAACTAGGTGAGTACATACACACACACACACAGAAGTGAAGAGGTTAAGCGAGCTAGTTACCTCAAAGGCGATAGGGCCAGATAACATCTCTTCATGGGTCCTGAGAGAGGAAGCAGAGGTGCTTTGTGTACCACTAACAACTACCTTCAACACATCTATCGAAACAGGACGACTACCGGAAGTATGGAAGACAGCAAATGTAGTCCCAATTTAAAAAAAAGGAGACAGACACGAAGGATTAAACTACAGACCAATGTCACTGACGTGTATAGTATGCAAGGTCATGGAGAATATTATCAGAAGAGTGGTGGAGCACCTAGAATGGAACGAGCTTATCAACGACAACCAGCACGGTTTCAGGGACGGGAAATCCTGCGTCACAAACCTACTGAAGTTCTATGACAGGATGACGGCAGTAAGACAGAGAGGGGTGGGTAGATTGCATTTTCTTGGACTGGAAGAAGGAGTTTGACACAGTTCCACACAAGAGATTAGTGCGGAAACTGGAGGACCAGGCAGGGATAACAGGGAAGGCACTACAATTGATCAGGGAATACCTGTCAGGAAGACAACAGCGAGTCATGGTACGTGGCGAGGTGTTAGAGTGGGCGCCTGTAACGAGCGGGGTGCCACAGGGATCAGTCCTAGGACCGGTGCTGTTTCTGGTATTTGTGAACGACATGACGGAAGAAATAGACTCCGAAGTGTCCCAGTTTGCAGATGATGTGAATTTGATGAGAAGAATTCAATCGGACGAGGAACAGGCACAACTACAAAGGGATCTGGACAGGCTGCAAGCCTGGTCCAGCAACTGGCTCCTGGAGTTCAACCCCACCAAGTGCAAAGTCATGAAGATTGGGGAAGGGCAAAGAAGACCACAGACGGAGTACAGTCTAGGGGGCCAGAGCCTACAAACCTCATTCAAGGAAAAGGATCTTGGGGTGAGTATAACACCGGGCACATCTCCTGAGGCGCACATCAACCAAATAACTGCTGTAGCATATGGGCGCCTGGGAAACCTAAGAACAGCATTCCGACATCTAAATAAGGAGTCATTCAGGACCCTGTACACTGTGTACGTTAGGCCCATATTGGAATATGCAGCGCCAGTTTGGAACCCTCATCTAGCCAAGCATGTTAGGAAACTAGAGAAAGTGCAAAGGTTTGCAACAAGACTAGTCCCGGAGCTAAGGGGTATTTCCTACGAGGAGAGGTTAAGGGAAATCGACTTGACGACACTGGAAGACAGGAAAGATAGGGGAGATATGATAACGACATATAAAATACTGAGAGGAATCGACAAGGTGGACAGAGACAGGATGTTCCAGAGATGGGACACAGCAACAAGGGGTCACAGTTGGAAGTTGAAGATTCAGATGAACCACAGGGATGTTAGGAAGTATTTCTTGAGTCAGAGTTGTCAGTAAGTGGAATAGCCTGGGTAGTGATGTAGTGGAGGCAGGATCCATATATAGCTTTAAGAAGAGGTATGATAAAGCTCATGGAGCGGGAAGAGTGACCGGGTAGCGGCCAGTTGAAGAGGCGGGGCCAGGAGCTGTGACTCGACCCCTGCAACCACAACTTGGTGAGTACACACACACCTACATATTATGCAAGTATGACCAAGCTAAGAGCTTCCCTCTGGGATTTACACCCAAGTGTTTAGGGAGACACTATAGTATACACGACTCATGTTAAACGTGTCGTCAGTATGCAAGACATGATCAAGCAATGACACAGGCAGGAGAAAGTACACACTGGCTCAGAGTAGCTTCGGAGCTGAGGGAAATGTTCTGATAAGAGAAAGTTCTGAATTTAAGGTAGATGTACTCTGAAGAAAAGAAGAAAGCAGGGGAGACATGATCACATTGTATAAGATACTCAGACGAAAATTGACAGAGTGAAGAGAGATCGACTGAGTTGAGAGGAACGAGGGCGAGGAGACGTCCTAGCTGAAACTCCCGCGAGTCCAACAAGCTGGATGTTGTTCCCACAATGTGACTCATACGCAGCACCGTATCAACATTTTCAGAGGCTCCTAATTTTGTTGTACACAAAGAATTTTACATGGCGGGAGGAACACCATGGATTGGCTGACTACCGACTCCAAGTCCATGGATGAAGAGCCAAGCATGTTATTTACTTTAAATAGGGAGGGTATTTATCCATTCGTCAAAATTTCAGCGTTGTATGATGATGGGTTTATTTATATCGTGAATAAAATGAAATAGATTGAAGCAAATTTCATTCACAATTTTAAGAGCAAATGTATGTTAGTGATGAAGAGGCGTGGTACCAACAACGTTGATCGATTGTTGATGAAGAGTGTGACCATGAGCAGAGACTCGAACCCCATAAACATGACTGGATGGATACAACTCGGCGGAGTACACACACTACCAACAATATGGACCCGGGAATTCAAATATCTGACCTGCGAACTCTGTTTAATTATTATTAGTAGTAGTAGTACTATTCATGGGGAAGGGCTAAATCCGTAAGGGTCATACAAAAGCTGGTAAATGGGAAGGGTTACTGAAGATAATCTCGGGGGTCGCCGACCCCGCGACCCGGTCCCAGACCAGTCCTCCTCGCTGGTGGCCTGATCAACCAGGCTGTTGGTCTTGTAAGGGACCTGTTGGTGATTCCTCTTATGTTTGAGAAGAGGATGTTGGTGAGTCTTGGTCCCTTTACACTTATTGTGTTACCCCTTAGTGTACTCATCCTGCTCTTAATTACCTGGAGTCAACCTGGAGGGTATTCCGGGGATCAACGTCCTTGCGGCCCGGTCCATGACCAGGCCTATTGGTGGATCAGGGCTTGATCAACGAGGCTGTTACTGCTGGCCGCACGTAGTCCAACGTACGAACCATAGCCAGGCTTATCTGGTAATGACTTTAGGTATCTGTCCAGCTCCTTCTTGAAACAACCAGGGGTCTATTGGTAATTCCTCTTATGGCTGGTGGGAGGCTGTTGAACAGTCTTGGGCCCCGAACACTTATTGTCTTTTCTCTTAGTGTACTAATGGCTCCCGTACTTTTCACTGGGGGTATGTTGCATCGCCTGCCAAGTCTTTTGCTTTCGTAGGGAGTGATTTCTGTGTGCAGATTAGGGACCAATCCCTCTAGGATTTTCCAGGTGTAGATTATGATGTATCTCTCTCGCCTGCGCTCCAGTGAGTACAAGTCAAGGGTTTCCAGGTGTTCCCATTAGTTAAGGTGTTTGATGGAACTTATACGTGCAGTAAAGGTTCTCTGTACATTCTCAAGGTCTGCAGTTTCACCTGCCTTGAATGGGGATGTTAATGTACAGCAGTATTCCAGCCTAGAGAGAACAAGTGATTTAAAAAGGATCATCATTGGCTTGGCATCTCTTGTCTTGAATGTTCTCATTATCCATCCTATCAGTTTCCTCGCAGATGTGATAGTGGCATTGTTGTGGTCCTTGAAGGTGAGGTCTTCGGACATTACCACACCCAGGTCCTTCACATTGCTTTTCCGCTCTATTGTGTAATTAGAGTTTGTAATATACTCAGTTCTAGCTATTATTTCCTCCAGTTTTCCATAACAGAGTAGTTGGAATTTGTCTTCATTGAACATCATATTGTTCTCCGTTGCCCATTGGAAAACTTGGTTTATATCTTCTTGGAGATTTGTCATGTCCTCAATGGATGACACGTCTGCAGAGATGACACGGTGCTATGGTTCGCATCTCTGTCTATGTCTGATATGAGAATGAGGAACAGGATAGATGCGAGTACTGTGCCTTGTGGAACAGAGCTCTTCACTATGGTAGCTTCCGATTTAACTCTGTTTACCACTACTCTTTGTGTTCGATTGGTTAGAAAGTTGAAGATCCATCTGCCTACTTTGCCAGTTATCCCTATCGCACGCATTGTGTGTGCTATTACGCCATGGTCACACTTGTCAAAGGCTACAACACTATTTGCTACATTCTTCCATTTTGTATGTCTTAGATTGAAGTCACCAGGCACCAAGATGTTTGGGGATATTTTCAGCGTCTGCCGGACATATGACGTCACATCGTAGTCACACTGTTATTGGCTGATACACTGCGGTGTGGCACTGTAATGTAGAGTTAAATAACAAAAAAAAGGCACAATACCGTGACTGGAACAATACACACACAACCCGCACATAGAAGAGAGGAGCTTACGACGACGTTTCGGTCCGACTTGGACCATTTACAAAGTCACACTAACACAAAGAACATTTAGAAGGGGTAAATGGTCCAAGTCGGACCGAAACGTCGTCGTAAGCTCCTCTCTTCTATGTGCGGGTTGTGTGTGTAATGTACAGTTGATTGGTGGAGACATGACGTCACACTACCAGAGCGACATGGCGATTGGTGGAGACATGACGTCACACCTCCAGGAGTGAGCGAGTAACCTTTTTCGACCTCACAAAAGTTGTTTGACCCCGCCATCCCCCCACCCCGTCCTCCCCATCACCCGCCTCATGCATTATGAAATACGTCCAAGACCGGATGCAGTCGGTCTTGCTTCATGCCCGTGGTCTTGACGGGTCTTGAGTGGGTAATGTCAGTGGTGGAGGTAGGTGTCAGTGGTCCCAGAGGGTACTGGGAGGGGAGGGGGTACTGGTTGGTTGCCTTACCTTTGATATACCTTTGAAGAGTTTCGAGAGTATCTACTCTCTGAGCCCGGCCATGGGCCAGGCTCGTCTGGTGCTTGCCTGGTCAACCAGGCTGTTGCTGCTGGAGGCCCGCTGCCCCACATATCCATCACAGCCTGGTTGATCTGGCACCTGGTGAAGATATTTGTCCAGTTTCCTCTTGAAGGCTTCTACACTGGTTCCAGCCGTGTTTCGGATATCTTCTGGTAAGATGTTGAATAGTCTGGGACCCCGGATGTTAATACAGTGCTCCCGTATTGTCCCCACCGCACCCCTGCTCCTCACTGGGTTTATTTTACACTTTCTCCCATATCTATCACTCCAGTATGTTGTTATGGCAGTGTGCAGATTTGGGACCAGGCCCTCAAGTACTTTCCATGTATATATTATCATGTATCTCTCTCCTCCGCTCCAATGAGTACATGTTCAAGACTTGAAGGCGTTCCCAATAATTTAGATGTTTCAATGGCTCAATGTGAGCCGTAAACGATCTCTGGATTTGTTCCAGCTCTGCTATTTCTCCTGCCCTGAACGGGGCCGTCAGCACTGAGCAGTATTCTAAGTGAGGGAGCACTAGCGATTTGAATAGTGTCACCATCGGCATTATTTCCCTTGTTTTGAAAGTTCTCAATACCCACCCCGTCATCTTCCTGGCTGTTGTGATCTTTGTCTTGTTATGGTCTTTAAACGACAGATCAGCAGACATAATTATTCCCAAGTCCTTTACGTGTTCCTTTCGTTCTATGTGGTGACCCTCTTGCGTTTTGTATATAGTGTTCCTTTTGAGTTCTTCATTTTTCCATACCTAAGCAGCTGAAACTTATCACCATTGAACGTCATGTTGTTCTCCACTGCCCATTGGAAGACCCTGCTTATGTCCTCCTGTAATTTTTCAGTGTCCTCTACCGTAGTGACTTTCATGCTTATTTTAGTGTCATCTGCAAATGATGATACAAAAGTGTGCTGGGTGTTTTTATCTATGTCTGCTATGAGGATGAGAAACAGCAGAGGTGCCAGGACAGTGCCTTGGGGCACTGAGCTTTTGACCTCGCTGATGCTGGATCTTGCCCTGTTCACTACTACTTTTTGTGTTCTTTGTGTTAGGAACTCAAAATCCATCTGCCTACCTTCCCGTAATGCCTATGGCCCTCATTTTGTGCGCTATCACTCCATGATCGCATTTGTCAAACGCCTTTGCAAAATCTGTGTAAATCACATCTGCGTTTTGGTCGTCCTCCAATGCCTCCGTAATTCTGTCATAATGGTTCAGCAGCTGTGACAGGCATGATCGACCCGCTCTAAAGCCATGCTGGTTCGGGTTATGTTGGTTGTGCTGGTCCATGAACTTTGTAATCTGCCGTCTCATCACTCTTTCAAAGATTTTTATGATGTGAGAAGTGAGGGCTACTGGTCTGTAATTTTTAGCTAGTGCTCTACTACCTCCCTTATGCAAAGGAGCTATGTCTGCACTCTTTAAGGCCTCTGGAATTTCACCTAGATCTAAGCTCTTTCTCCACAGAATACTAAGGGCTCTTGCTAATGGTACTTTGCACTGCTTTATAAATAAAGCATTCCATGAATCTGGTCCAGGTGCTGAGTGAGTGGGCATGTTGGCCATTTCTTTTCGAAATCTATGGGATTTGTACTAATGTCGGTTAGGTGGTCTGCGCAGCCTTCTGCTGGAGTGAAAAAAATTTCTGCATTTTCTACCTTGCTGTCATTTAGTGGGTTGCTGAACACTGACTCATACTGTTCTTTTAGAATTTCACTCATTTCCTGTTCATCGTCCGTATACGAATCTCCTCTCAATAATGGTCCAATTCTACAGGTAGTTCTTAGCTTGGATTTTGCATAGGAGTAGAAATATTTTGGGTTTCTTGCAATATCCTGTATGGCTCTTTGTTCCCTTTGTACTTCTTCTGTCAGGTATGACATCTTAAGTTTTTGTTCTAATTCCGTGATCTCTCGGTTAAGGCTATCTCTCTTCTGTTGCAACATAACTGTGTTTTTCAGCAATTCAGTAACCCGTTTTCTTCTCCTGTACCATCTCCTACGCTCTCTCTCTATATCTGATCTTCTTCGGGGTTTCCTCAATGGTACGTGTTTCATACATACCTTGTATGCTTCTGTATTCAGCTTCTCTAGGCACTGGTGGGGATTTAGGGTGCTCATGTCTGATTCCCATGATATGTCTGATAGCTCTTGGTTTATTTTTTCCCAGTCAATTCTATGGTTATTAAAATTAAACTTACTGAACATTCCGTCTCTAACATTAGTGTCGCAGTTCCCTAACCCTGAGTTAATACTAGTTTGAACTTCTATGATGTTATGATCAGAGTATATTGTTTTTGTAACTGTTATGTCTCTGATTAATTCCTCGTTGTTTGTGAATATCAAATCCAGGGTATTTTCATTTCTAGTGGGATCAATTATCTGTTGGTTTAGTGAATACTTTTCACAAAGCCTCATTAGTTCCCTGGTATGTGCCTGTTGGGCCAGGGTGCTTCCAGGAGTTATTTCTGGTATAACATTATGGTGCCTCATCTTCCATTTTACATGAGGGAGATTAAAATCTCCAAGGATTAAAATGTTTGGGGTGGGATTTTCTAGCCTATCCAGATAGCTATCTATCTTCTTTAACTGCTCTTTGAATTCCTCCGCAGTTGCTGATGGTGGTTTGTATACTAGGATAATTACTAGATTCTTATTTTCCACTTTAATGCCGAGGATTTCTACTATATCATTCGTAGCGTTCAAAACTTCTGTGCAACAGAGAGTATCTTTTATATAGAGTCCTACTCCTCCCTGTGACCTATTAATTCTATCACATCTATACATGTTATAGTTTTCTATCTGAATCTCTCCGTCCAAAACATCCCTTGTATGTGTTTCTGTAAATGCTCCAAACATGGCATTTGCTTCTGATAGGAGTCCACTAACATAACTAACTTTGTCATTTTTATTTGATTTCAGACCCTGAATATTTGCAAATATGAAGCAGGAGTTACCATTTGGGATGTTTGGTCTTTCTTTGTGTTTGGTTAGTACCACTGGTGATGTCCTACCTGGTATGGCCCCTGGTGCCCATACCCTGGTTTCTCCAGTACTGACTTTGATTGTTTATACAGCCCTGATGAGCTGGTGCCTGTCTTGTCTTGTCCCACTGTTCTGCCCATCTGTCCCCTCTGTACCATTTCCACCTTTTGTCTCTTTCTTTTATCTGGTTGTTTCTCCTTATATCTAAAAAGATTGCTGTTCTTTTTCATTTTCCCTTTCCCTGCTTTCTCTGTATCGTACTGTTCCCTTTATATGGTGGTCTGGGCAGCTCATGTCATAACATTCTCTGGACTGTGTTGAAGCTTGACACATCACTGGATGGAAGTATCTGCACTCTTTGTTAAACCGACACTTTCCTTTCCTTACCATGTTGGCACATTTTCTGGTGTGTTTATTCCAACAATCTCTGCCATAAAGGCACATACCTTTAGCATAGAATTTGCATATATTTTGGCTGCCTATATTTACTGACTTTGTATTTTCCCAAAGATCTGCAGAATTATCTGCGTTTTTTTCCTCTCTTTCCACTCCTTGGTTTTCCTCGTTATCTGCGCTTTTCTCCTTTGATGACATGGGGCCAACATTTTCCTGGAAGAGGACTCCCTACTATATCTGTATTAGAGGCTATGGCTGTGGTGGCGTCCTTAACCAAAACCGGATGTTCACTATGGCTGGGGGCTGGGTCTGGGTCAGTCCTGGGACTGGGGGCTGAGTTAGCTAATGTTTTTGTCTCCTGTGTTTTTTCCCGTGGATGACTGTTTATTTTTGGGTCAATTGTTGTAGACTGGTCATTCTGTGTGTTATACTTTACCCCTTTCTTATCTTCCCAAGTTCTATAAATACCGGGGAGACTATTCAATAGTTCCTCTTTTTCTTCATGCTTATTGTTTATTAGCCTCCTGAGTGCTTTCCTGATATCTGTCCATAGTTCCACATCCTTGTTGCAGATCCAGAAACACCTTTCTAGACGGATGTCACTTCTTGTTACTGTGTTAATTTTTGAACATGTGACATGATGTTTTGAAAAGCAAAGGTTGCATGTGATTCTAGATCTTTTCCCAAGAGCCTTTTCACAAGTCCCACAGATATACTGTACTGCCATCCTGCCTGTATCCTATTTGTATTAGTATATGTGGGATGTACTGATTATGGAGACTTACTACACCTTATATTATATTATTGTTATAAGAACATAAGAACATAAGAAAGAAGGAACACTGCAGCAGGCCTACTGGCCCATGCGTTATAATATGTATTTACTTCTGTTTGCTCACTGTATAACTCTTTCTATATTTATTCCTCTCTGATCAGTCCTATATACATTTTAATGTATTATTCTCACTGAGATCCCCACACTGGTCTAGACAGGATATTGTGGTATGGTGTATATGGTGTTTTTATGGGTGTGTATGGTAGGCCTCCGTGGCTGACTTCAGCACTGCCAGGCGTATGACTAAAGCACACCACTCAGTCCTATACTGCCATGCGATGCCCCGTTTTAGACCACTTTCATTTTCTTAGATCACTATCCTTGTGTTTTCTACTGCCAATTGGGTTCACTAGGTCTTTCTTATTCTGTCCTGGTATCCTAGTCTATTCGTTATAAGTGGTAACTCAGATCTATAAAAGTCGCTTGGCACATTGACCACTCCAGGGCAAGTGGTCACCCGCACTGCCACACTACTATTGGATTTAGTTTACTTTTATTTTATACCTAATAGTTTATCACTGTGCTGTACACTGGTTATTACAAGGATATACACTATATTTATTCCAGATACCTTTTCTTTTCACTGAACTAATACTGTGGTCATATACACCTCTCGGCGTATAGACAGAAATATACACCTCGATGTATATACAGAAGCATATACCTCAGTTTTTATTCACTAAGACATGTATAATTTAAAAAAAATGTACAATAAAGCTTGCAGTGGTCTTACCTGTTCTTCGTGGTCATAGAACCTAATAGTAATAGTACTCCAGTGGTCCTAGTGCTTAGTAGTCCTAGTACTCCAGAGGTCTTAGTGCTCAATAGTGGTCTTTATGGTGCTGGTATTTGGTACTAGTTTTGTCTAGTACTCTAGAGTGATCTTCGTGGTCCTAGTACTCAATAGTGGTCTTACTGGTATTCAGTATCCTGGTGCCCTTTAGTGGTCTTTGCCGTCTTGGCGCGGTTTAGTGGTCCCGGTAGGGGCTCTATGGTCTTAATGGATTCTGCCTCCACTACATCACTCACCAGATTGTTTCACTTCCTGACAACTATATGACTGAAAAAATACTTCCTAACATCCCTGTGATTTAACTTCCAGTTGTGATCCCTTGTTGCTGTGTCCCATCTCTGAAACATTGTCCCTATCCACCTTGTCACTTCCTCTCAATATTTTATATATCGTTATCATGTCCCCAAAATTTCTCTTATCCCTTAACCTCTCCTCGTAGGACATACGTGTGTGTGTGTGTGTACTCACCTATTTGTACTCACCTATTTGTGGTTGCATGGGTCGAGACTCTGCTCCTGGCCCCGCCTCTTTACTGATCGCTACTAGGTCCCTCTCTCCCTGCTCCATGAGCTTTATCATACCTCGTCTTAAAGCTATGTATGGTTCCTGCCTCCACTACATGAATTGCTAGACTACTTCACTTCCTGACAACTCTATGACTGAATAAATACTTCCTAACATCCCTTTGACTCATCTGAGTCTTCAACTTCCAATTGTGACCCCTTGTTTCTGTGTCCCATATCTGAAACATCCTGTCTCTGTCCATCTTATCTATTCCACGCAGTATTTTGTATGTCGTTATCATGTCTCCCCTAACCCTCCTGTCGTCAGGCCGATTACCCTTAACTTTTCTTCGAAGGACATTCCCCTTAGCTCTGGAACTAGCCTTGTTGCAAACCTTTGAACTTTCTCTAATTTCTTGACGTGCTTGACCAGGTGTGGGTTTCAAACTGGTGCTGCATACTCCAGTATTGAGCCTGACGTACACGGTGTACAGAGTCTTGAACGATTCCTTACTGAGGTATCGGAACGCTATTCTCAGGTTTGCCAGGCGCCCGTATGCTGCAGCAGTTATCTTATTGATGTGTGCTTCCGGAGACTGATTGATGTGTGCTTCCGGAGACGTGCTCGGTATTATACTCACCCCAAGATCTTTCTCCTTGAGTGAGGTTAGCAGTCTTTGGCCACCTAGCCGATACTTTGTCTGCGGTCTTCTTTGCCCTTCTCTGATCTTCACGACTTTACATTTGGTGGGGTTAAATTCGAGGAGCCAGTTGCTGGACCACGCGTCCAGCCTGTCCAGGTCTCTTTGTAATCCTGCCTGATCCTCATTTGATTTAATTCTCCTCATTAACTTCACATCATCTGCCAACAGGGACACTTCTGAGTCTATCCCTTCCGTCATGTCATTCACATATACCAAAAATAACACTGGTCCTAGGACTGACCCTTGTGGGACCCCGCTCGTCACAGGCGCCCACTGTGATACCTCATCACGTACCATGACTCG
>WNWK01013678.1:0-30000 GCA_009830355.1 Cherax destructor
CACCCAAACCTAAGTGCACAATGTTTAACATTATCAACAAAGTTGATTAATCACTTAAAATAAAAACCTTTTATAAATAATTCATACTGAGCCAACTCTGTTTCTATAGCATTAACAAATAAAATAATCCACTCTCTTGTACTCTTTGTAACTCATCTAATGAACATATAAACTGTAATTGCAATACAACTTATTGTTTTAATTTGTCTGATCTGATTTAATTAATTGCATTGCTGCAATTAATAAATTATTATGTTCACCTTGTATTCAAATTTCACAACTCAAATACACAATTATACTTCTTCTTTCTACACGTCGGCCACAATTATACTTATTTTGTAAATTATCAGCCATAATTTTTTACCATGTAGTCTACTGTTAATTAATTTTAAGAATGCCCACAATGCTCAGCATATTAGGGGCTTTTGGCATGTACACCCCATTTATACCTAGAACTATGTAGTACATCGTTGTATCGTGTCTAAATAAAAATTATTATTATTATGTAACATGTATATGTTTAACGCTTCTTCATGATGTTGATAATAACACTTGTATGGAAAGAACAACAATAGCTTCAGTAAGCACGAATTGGTTAACCAAGTAGAAACTAGCTCACTGTGCTGGGTGAAAAATGCAGGGTATGAAGTGGTACGTACTACAATGTAAATGATACTTAAGAAAAAGTCATCAGTGGGATATGAAATCAAATTAATGGCAGTTTTTTATTATATATTCTCAGCAAAAACTTGCAAATCTTAAAATGTTGTAAATAACTTCTGGTACAAATAAAGGAAAAATAAATTCCTTTTTAACTATAGGTATTTCCACCATTGTTGTGTGACCCCCAAAGAAGAGAGCAAATTTACAATCATTCATTCTAGCCAGAAGTGTGTGGATATTGTAATTCAAATATTTTATGTTTGTCAATTTATCTTTTCCATAGACATGCAGGAAACAACATCCAGTGTCTGCCTGAGCTAGTGCACATTGTTGGTGGGAAATACGAAAGACTGGCAGGAATGTTACGTCAGGAACTGGATGAGGGACAGATTGAGAATGTGTTTAAACTCCTGCAGCAGCTACCAATGTTGAGTGTTTATGTGGTAGTAAGAGGATGGTGGGACAACTCTGAAAACCAAACTGATGCCAAAGTTAATATTAGGACTACAGGTAAGAATATACGTATTTTTTTTTTTAATGCACCGGCCGTCCTCCACTAGGGCATAGTGACCTAAAAAGAAAAAGAAAAGTTTTTCTTTTTACATTTAGTAATTTATGCAGAAGGGGTTACTAAACCATTTGCTCCCAGCAACTATACGTAATATATTTTGTATTTTTTATAGCTAAACAATGTAGACATAGAGATATAGAAAATTTTACTTTTACAGAAAACATATAAAGTGTTACTTTGATTACATAATTTTATTATCTTCTGCACAGTGGAGAACCGGAAAGACAAGGACTGGATTGAAGTTCACGCAGATCAGGAGTATACTCTAATAGTCAGCCTTCATCGTATCAACAAGGTCAGTAAAACACTGGACTAAATTATGTAGTAGTATGGCCAATTTTTAAAATAAGCCAGTGCTTCTACTATATATCATTAACTATCATACATATTTTGAATTACATTTATTGTGTCTCAAAATTGAGTAGCTTGTCATCTCAAAAGTAACACAGTACAGTGGAACCTCAGTTTTAGTTTGCCCTGGTTTTTGTCGGATTCAGTTTTCGACGACTTTTTCGTCAAAATTTTGTCCCAGTTTTCGTTCATCACCTCAATTTTCGTCCGCCATACCAAAGGTGTTCACCAGCCGCGCCCACACAAAGCATCCCACACACATTTTGAGGCAGTCTGGCTTTGTTTCTTGTTGAGTGAACATTACTCTGTACGTTCATACGAAACATTTCGTAATACAGTAGAACGTCATTTAGCACTATAGTTACGTTCCTGAAAAAGTCGTGTTAGATAATTTCGTCTTAAATAATTAACAGAACTTATGGGAAAAATAGGGTTACGTTTTTGAGAGTCCCCAAAAAGCCAAACAAGTTTTTTTAGACCAACAGATCTTGCAAAAATTGAAGGCGAATATGTAATTTTACTTCATTGTCATGATATATTACTGCTTAAGACTACAAATGCAATAGAAATAATAGTATTTCTTACCTTAAATTGTGGGTAATGATGTTTGTGGATGGTAGTGAAGAGTGGATATGGATGGTGTGGCCCTACTGAGCTGAGGTGGATATGTAATTGTAGTGCATTGTCGTAATCTATTACTGCTTAAGACTAGAAATGCAATAGAAATAATAGTATTTCTTACCTTAAATTGTGGGTTATGATGTTTGTGGATGGTAGTGAAGAGTGGATATGGATGGTGTGGCCCTACTGGGCTGAGGCGGATGCTTGTTGGTTGTCGGTAGAAGTGGATGGTAGAGGTTCTGGTGCTGAAGTCAATGGTTGTATTGCAGTGTGCATAAATTCTGTAATGGATCTCTGGGCTTTTTTATTCTGCATTACATTATACAGCTGACGGTAAGGTATCATCAGCTGGTCTAGACCCCGTTTCAAAGCCCTGCTTCTAGCTTTGTCAGGGTCCTCTTCAGTGAAAAAGTCTGCAACTTTACCAATAATATGGAACTGTTCACGTAACTGCTGCAATGTTAACTCTTTTTCTTCAGGTTCTTCTTCATCTTCTTCTGTTATCTCCCTCCCTTGCATCTGTGCATCGAACTCTGCCAACATTTCCTCTGGACTCCTGTCTTCATCAGCATCTTCTAAGAGTTCATTCACATCATCATCATTCATATCTTCAAAACCATCACCTGGTAATCTCCTTGCCAGCTGAACAATTTCCTGAACCTGACTCTCAAGCAAGGGAAAACCAGAGAAAGAATTAACTACAGAAGGCCATAACTTTCCCCAGCCTGCATTTAATGTTGATTGGGGCACTTCATTCCATGCACTTCTAGCATAGCTGATGGCATCTGTAATGTTAAATTTACTCCAGAAGCTTGGTACTGCCAGGTTGGAGTCAGAGTCCATTGATGCAACTAGTTTTTATATAATTTTTTTTGTGTAGTTACACTTGAATGTCTGAATAACTCCCCGGTCCAGTGGTTGTATCAGAGATGTTGTATTTGGAGGTAAAAATACAACTTTTATATGTGGGGTCACATCCAGCAAAGCTTGTGGATGAGTACGGGAATTATCAAGAATGAAGAGAGCCTTGAATGCAAGGTTCTTGCTGTGCAGGTAAAACTTGACTTCAGGAATAAAGTGATGCTTAAACCAGTCAATAAATATTTCCTCTGTCATCCATGCTGACTGGTTTGACTTCCAAATTACTGGTAAGGAGTTTTTATCCACACCTCTCAAAGCACGAGGAGTCTTAGAGCGGTAAATAACCATGGGCTTACACTTGAAATCACCTGATGCATTACCGCAAAGGAGCAAGGTGAAGCGATCCTTCGCTGCTTTGAAGCCCGGTGCACTTTTTTCTTGCTGACTGATAAAAGTTTGTGTTGGCATTTTCTTCCAGAAAACACCTGTCTCGTCAGCATTAAAAACTTGCTGTGGCTCATAGCCTCCCTCAGAAATTAGTTCCTGAAATTCAGCAGGGAAATTACTTGCTGCTGTATGATCAGCTGAAGCACTTTCACCAGAAAACTTAATATTATGTAGCTTATTATGCAACTTAAAGTTCTTGAACCAGCCTGTAGTAAACATACACTCGTTTTCAGGCCTTCCTTCCTTATCACACACTGCTTTAAACAACTGTAAGGCCTTTTCCCTAATTAAGAGAAAACTAAGTGGTGCACCTTTCTTTGTTTTCTGTTCGATCCACTCAAGCAACAAGTTTTCAGTTTTATTTACTTGTTGGGACCTACGTGTCATTCTTTTCATGAGGTCACATTTTGGGTTATTCATTACACAAGCTCGTATATTTGCCTCATTCTTCCTAATCGTACGAACTGACGCTTCATTAAGGCCATAGGCCCTCACTATATCCCTCACACGTGAGCCACTCTTAAGCTTATCAAATATCTCGATTTTCTTTGAAATTCCTAGACTTGAACGCTTAAACTTTTTCTTGTCACTTGCTGGAAAACTTGTATGCTTACTGGGTGCCATGATTGCTTGGTATATTTATCAAAATGCAATGAAAATGAGGAAATGAATGTAAATAAACACAGCGAGCTTCCCGATACTTATCGTCCTGCACGTGTATAAACCAAATTGAACGCTGGGAGGGATGCTTGGGTGGATGAGGGTGGCGGGGGATGGCACAAGGACTCCCCCACTGACTCAATGGTTTAACCCACCGTGGGCGACCGCGCACTAAAAAATTTTCCCCTCCTGCCGAACCGTGTAATATCATCTTTACGTCGTGTAAGATGATAATGTGTCGCAAAACTTAAATCGTGCAATACCCGTAACGTGCAACATAATCTCGTGCTAAATGACGTTCTACTGTAATCTATTGTTTTTTGTGCTTTTTTATTGAGTGTGACTGCTAAATAAACCACCATGGGGCCAAAGAAAATTCCAAGTGCCTTTGGGAAAGTCCATGGGGTTGGATGTGAGTGGCCAGGATGTGGAAGAGTTGGTGGACGACCACAGGGAATAGCTAATCACTGAAGAGCTGCAACACCTTCAACTGGAACAGCAACAGATCGCAGCTGAGGAAATTGCTTCAGAGGAGGAGGAGAGGGGGAAGAATGTGCCTTCTTCAGTGATTAAGGACATGTGTGCAAAGTGGAGTGAGTTGCAAAGTTTTGTGAAAAAATATCACCCTAACAAAGCTGTTGCAAGCCATGTCTGCAAGATGTTCATTGACAGTGCCTTGTCCCATTTTAGGCAAATCTTAAAGAGACGCCAGAAACAGACCTCTCTGGACAGATTTTTTGTGCGACAGGGGTCCAGTAACACTCAAGCTGGTCCTAGTGCCAGTAAAAGACAAAGAAGGGAAGTAACCCTGGATAGGGACTTGATACCTGAAGTCCTTATGGAAGGGGATTCCCCTTCCAAACAATAACCTCTCCTCCCTCACCCCTCCTCACCATCTTCCATATGCCAACAAGAGTCTTCAATAAAGGTAAAAGTTATGTTAACTGTTCATTTATCAATTTCATTAGTCCTTTATATTTATTTCTCACGTTTTCTGTATGTAAAACTATAGTTATTCTCTATAAAAATGTATTTTTTGTTAATACTTTTGGGTGTTTGGAACAAATTAATTGGATTTACATTATTTCTTACTGGAAATATTGCTTCAGTTTTCATCAGACTTTCTGGAACAAATTAAAGACGAAAAGCGAGGTTCCACTGTTAAGAAAAGGGTTAGGAAAAAGAATATTCCAGTATACATGAAGAGAATCACTTTGACTTCTTGTTTTTTCCTCATACTGCCAATACTGTTAATGTCGAATTACAGAAAATATCAACATGGATGATGACTAATAAACTTACTCTAAATACTGACAAGACCTACTTTATACAGTTTGGAAACAGAGTTACAAATGTTCCACTTAACATAACACTCAACGGTTCACCCATCACAAGACTCAAAGAGGGAAAATTCCTAGGAATCCACGTTGACAGTAGCCTTAAATTCCAAACACACATACGACAAATTTCCAAGAAAATCTCAAAGACAGTAGGCATATTATCTAAGATACGCTACTATGTGCCTCAATCAGCTCTCCTTGCACTATATCACTCGCTCATTTACCCATATCTCACGTATAGAATCTGTGCATTGGGATCAACAACATTAAATCACTTTAGACCACTCATAACCCAGCAAAAGGCTGCAGTCAGAATTATAACAAATTCCCACTCTAGACAGCATACTCCACCAATATTCAAAAGCCTAAAACTACTCACCATAAAGAACATTCACACTTATTCTTGTGCCTACTACATGCATAGAACTCTACATTCTAATGTAAACCCTCCGCTCAAAATTCTCCTCACCAACTTTAATAGGACCCATGACCATAACACAAGATACAGATCACTTTTTGATGTAACCCGTGTCCACAGCAACCTATGTAAGAATTCTATGCACATAAAGGGCCCCAGAATCTGGAACTCATTACCAGGAAATGCTAAAATAACCTTGTCTGAAAATCAATTTAAGACTCTTCTCAAAAACCACCTACTCACCCTAAACTAAATACTCATACTGTAAATTGCCTTCAAAAATGCTCAAAGTTATTTTCCTATAAAATAATTTCAATTTTTACAATTATGTTTACCACCTAATCACCCTAAACTAAATACTCAAACTGTATATTACTCTCAAAATGCTCAATGTTATTTTCATTAAGATAATTTAATTTTTACTATTATGTTCCATCCTACTAAACACTTGTTACAATGTCTATCATCATTTTGTAATGAACAATGTATTATCATCATATCATAATTTGAACAATCTACCAATTCAAACTCACTCCATTACTCCAATATTATGTTCATAGTCTATAAGCCATTAGATTAAGCTGCCCCTAATGCCAAGGCATGCCAGAGGCTCTCCTTGCACCTCAATTTATGATTGCAATGTAAACCCATGTACATGAGCAAAGAAATAAAATTTGTATTTGTATACATAACAGAAAATCTTCAATTTTTTGTGAGAATAAAAATTCAAAATGGAAAGCAAAAGTTATGTAATAGGGGCCTGAAGACGTGACTAATGAACAGATAAAATGTTATTTTAGTGCCAGGAATGTCTGTCTTGTTTATTCTGGACTCTATTTTGAAATTGGCATCTTTTGAAATTTGTGTGAAATTGGCAATATTGCCAATTTCTGACCACTTTAATGGGTAGTTGATATCGGTAAATTGGTGGTTTCTTGTTCTCAATTGATAGAACAAATGGAATTCTAGAATAATAGCTATGATTTTAGTAGACTGAGATATTGGAATTAGCCGAAAATAGTGCTCCAAGTGGGCAAAATCGCCGATGCGTAAATATCGTTGATACTGCTAACTTTGCGAGAGCATAATTCCGTTAGTTTTTCACCAAATTTCATACTTTTGGTGGCATTATGATCGGAAAAAGATACTCTATCATTTCATAAGAATTTTTTTTTTTTCCGAAAATGTTTCGACCCTGAAAAGGAGTTAAGAATCAGGGGTCTCGACCCTGAAAGGGTTAAATATCTAACCGTAGATCTGCTCATTACTGCTAGTGCTCCAGACGTAGATCAACGCACTGTTTTTCCTGCTTTCAAATTTGGCACTAGAGAACTGATAGTCCTAAGCATTATAGAATAGGTCTTATAGTCCTAAGCATTATAGAATAGGTCTTATCACTGAGTGTGTGCAGTATTAAAAAAAAACACTGGGACCACTTAGTACCTTGTGGGAGCACCACTTCAATTGAGTGCCAGCTAGAGCAAAAAGTGGCAAACCCCAGGGATTCACTATTGCCATATTATATTAACACTCCTTTTTCAAGGAATATGATGATGACCCCGAGTTTAGTAGCTTTGAGATGGATGTGGCCACAAGTGGTCAAGGAAATAACAAAAACCTCAATAACCCTTGTGCAATATTTGTGCAACATAGTTTCAATTTTGATACCACTGGAAGTGACATCCTTCCAGAATGTCCTGTCACCGATGCCCTGAATTAGTAGAGAGAGAGACGATTCTGCAACATGTGTAATACTTGTTCGGCTGGCTGATTGGCCAGCGGGCTGGTTGATGCTGGCTGGCTGACTGCTAGTTCTGTCTGGTTCTGTCTGTATCTATCTACAGTGGTCCCTCGATTAACGATCTTAATCCGTTCCAGGAGCTTGGCCTTAACACGAATTGCTCGTAATTCGAAACCTTATTTCCCATAAGAAATAATGTAAATATGTACAATTAATCCGTTTCCACCCAAAAATATTCACAAAAAAATCATTTTTTTAAAGAATAAATACTATAGTTTTACATACAGAAAACAATGAGAAATAAATATAAAGCACTAATTGTAATGGACAAATGAACAGTTAAATAAGTTTTACCTTTATTGAAGACTCTTGTTGGTGTATGAGAGTTTGTTTGGAGGCAGGACAAAATAGTCCTTCAATATGACAATAATATCAACTCTACAGCTTATTAATCTAGCACAATTCATCTAATATGACATAATAAACAATATTAATAACATAGAAACATGATATAAACTCTAGAATGAATAAAACATGTCATTACGAATCTAAGGACTGGTGGTAGTGTGTTTGTTGTTGGGTATAAGGGCCACTGACCATAAGCTGTGGTGGATGGCAGCAGAAAGCCACCAACACTATTCACACCAAACAATGTGCATAATTTATAAATAAGAAACATTTACACTTTAAAGTAGTAGTAAAGTAAATTTTATTTCATTGCAGATTGCAGATTACATAGGTATTGGTAGTTACAATGTAAATTGAGTGCAAGGAGAGCCACTGACATGCCATGGCATTAGGGGCAGCTTAATCTAATAACTTAAAGACTAGAGAAATTTATTGAGTTTATTCTAGTTAAAAATTGTTTTCAAAATTACAATATGATGAAATTTTACTGTAAAAATTATTATATGATATTAGATTGTTACAGGTGTTTAGATAACAAAAAAGGCACAATACCGTGACTGGAACAATACACACACAACCCGCACATATAAAAGAGAGGAGCTTACGACGACGTTTCGGCCCGACTTGGACCATTTACAAAGTCACACTAACACACAGAGACAGAGGAAGGGTATTTATAGGCAGGCAGACAGGGGAGGTGTTTAGATTCTCGAATGGTAATATGGAATTGAGATTATCTTAAGGAAAATAACATTGAGCATTTTTGACATTAACTTATAATATGAGTACAGTGGTATCTCGGTTAACGATGGTCCCCAAACTCGCCCTTTTACGTAAGTTTATTTTTTTAAATGCTTTTGTAAGTGTGTTTTTGGGGGTCTAAAAGGACTAGTCTATTTTACATCATTCCTTATGGGGATAAATTCGTTTGGTAATGGCACTTGAACAGCATTCTGGAACGAAAAAATATCGTTAACCAAGGTACCACTGTATTTAGTTTTGATTGAGTAAGGGGTAACATAATAGTAACATACAGTGGACCCCCGAGTTTCGTAAAAACTTCACTCCTGAAGTCTGCTCAAGTGCCATTACCGAACGAATTTTCTCCCTTAAGGAAAAATTTCACGTAGGTTAGTCTATTTCAGACCCCCAAAAATACTTTTCCACAAGCACTTACAATATTATACTTACATAAATGTACGATTTCCGGGGTTTACGAAACTCGGGGGTCCACTGTATTATTAAAAATTGAGATTATCGTATAGGAAAGTAATAATGAGCATTTTTCAAAGTAGTTTATAGTATGATCATTTAGTTTTGGGTGAGTAGGTGGTTTTTGAGTTGTCTTAAATTGATTTTCAGACAAGATTATCTTAATATTTACTGGTATTGAATTCCAAATTCTGGGGCCCTTTATGTGCATAGAATTTTTACATAGGTTGATATGAACACGCGGTATATCAAAAAGTGATCTGTGTCTTGTGTTGTGGTCATGGGTCCTATTAAAGTTGGTGAGGAGAATTTTGAGCGGAGGGTTTATATTAGAGTGTAAAGTTTTATATATGTAGTAGGCACAAGAGTAAGTATGAATGTTCTTTACGGTGAGTAGTTTTAGACTTTTGAATATTTGTGGAGTATGCTGTCTAGAGTGGGAATTTGTTATCATTCTGACTGCGGCTTTTTGTTGTGTTATGAGTGGTCTAAGGTGATTTAATGTTGTTGATCCCCATGCACAGATTCCATAGGTGAGATATGGGTAGATAAGTGAATGATATAGTGCAAGGAGAGCTGATTGTGGTACATAATAGCGTATCTTTGATAATATGCCTACTGTCTTCGAGATTTTCTTGGAAATTTGTTGTATGTATGTTTGGAATTTAAGGCTACTGTCAAGGTGGATTCCTAGGAATTTTCCCTCTGTGAGTCTTGTGATGGGTGTACCATTGAGTGTTATGTTAAGTGGAACATTTGTGGCTTTGCTTCCAAACTGTATGAAGTAGGTCTTGTCAGTATTGAGAGTAAGCTTGTTAGTCGTCATCCATGTTGATATTTTCTGTAATTCGGCATTAACAGTGTTGGCCAGTATAACTGGATTTGGGTGAGAGAAGACATATGTTGTGTCATCTGCAAATAAAATGGGTTTGAGTAGTTGTGATGCATTCGGTAGGTCATTTATGAATAAATAAGAATAAATAAGAAATATTCACACTTATATAAATAAGAAATACTTACACTTACCTTGGAGGAGATGGTGGCAGAGGATGGCGCTCTTCTCAGTGTCCCTATAATCCTCAAACAACATTGTAGGAGTTAAGTTTCTTGTCGTCATTTTCTATCGATTAATCAATTAACTTACTTAAGTAAGTTTATTCAGGTATACACAAATCCAGTTATACATAGATTATCATACATAGCAGCATATGTGTAGAAAACCTAGGATAACTCAAAAAAGTCAGACAGAGTGACTTACTTCCATTGCTACACTGTTAATGCTACACTTTATCGACTTGTGAAGCTTCTTTGGACCCATGGTGACTTATTTCACAGTGACAATCACTAAACCAGCAATAAACACAATAAATTTATTGTGAAATGTTTGAAAGAGCGCGCTGGGTAATGTTCTCTCAATGGTAAACAACGCTAGACTGGCGTCCTGCAGGCAGGCGGACAGGTCTGGTATGGGCCGCTACATGAGGGAATGGTCGCTACATGAGGGAAATATTTACCGAAAAAATCGCTCATTACACGAATTCACCGCTATACGGAATCACCACTAGTCGAGGGACCACTGTACCTCTATTTATCTCAATATCTGTCTTTCTCTCTTTTTCTCTATCTCTGAGAGACACCACTCATGAACCAAATTGTCAGCTATACGAAAATGTATTACACATGCTGCAGAATCATCACGTCTGCACAAGTGAAAAGATATAACTGTGGCCGAAATGTGCATTATTTGCCACAGTCATGCTTATGCCTTATGTCTACAAGCACAGTACAGTGGAACCTTGGTATTCGAACAGCTCAGCACTTGACCAAAGAAACACGACCTGCCAGAGCTTCGCTGTAAACTATTTCGTGTTTCTAAGCATTTTTTGGTGTTTTTTTATATTTGTATAAATAAGTCACCATAATGGGCTAGTAACCCCTTTTCCCGTATAGCTTACTAAAATGAAAAAGAAAACCATCAAAGTGGGATGTTTGAATGTGCGTAGATGTTGTGCGAATGATAAGAATGAGATGATTGTAGATGTTGTGAATGAAAAGAAGCTGGATGTCCTGGCTTTAAGAGAAACAAAGCTGAAGGGGGTAGGAGAGTTTCATTTGGGAGAAATAAATGGGATTAGGTCAGGGGTTTCAAATAGAGTTAGAGCTAAAGAAGGAGTAGCAATAATGTTGAAGGATAAGTTATGGCAGGAAAAGAGGGAATATAAATGTATAAATTCAAGGATTATGTGTAGTAAAATAAGGGTTGGATGTGTAAAGTGGATTATAGTAAGTGTTTATGCACCTGGAGAACAGAGAAATGTAGAGGAGAGAGAGATTTTTGGAAATGTTGAGTGAGTGCATGGGGAGTTTTGAACCAAGTGAGAGAGTACTTGTGGTTGGGGTAAAAATGTTGTGGAGGGAGTAGTAGGTAAATTTGGGATGCCAAGGGTAAATGAAAATGGGGAGCCTTTAATTGAGTTATGTGTAGAAAGAGGTTTGGTAATAAGTAATACATATTTTATGATGGTAATGCATCATCAGCTGGTCTAGACCCTGTTTCAAAGCACTACTGCTAGATTTGTCAGGGTCCTCTTCAGTGAAAAAGTCTGCTAGTTTAGCAGCAACATGGAACTGCTCACATAACTGCTGCAATGTTCATTGTTTTTCTTCAGGTTCTTCTTCATCATCATCTGTTATGTGGCTCCCTTGTATCTGTGCATCGAGCTCTGCCAACATTCCTCTTCATCATCATCATCATCATCATCATCATCTAAGAGCTCATTCACATCATCTTCATTCATATCTTCATAACCATCACCTAGTAATCTTGCCAGCTGAACAATTTCCTGAACCTGACTCTCAAGCAAGGGAAAACCAGTGAAAGAATTAACTACAGAAGGCCATAATTTTCCGCAGCCATGATTGCTTGGTAGATACAAGATTTATTATTTTTTTATTAACACATCGGCCGATTCCCACCAAGGCAGGGTGGCCCAAAAAAGAAAAACTTTCATCATCATTCATTCCATCACTGTCTTGCCAGAGGTGTGCTTTACACTACAGTTATAAAACTGCAACATTAACACCCCTCCTTCAGAGTGCAGACACTGTACTGCCCATCTCCAGGACTCAAGTCCGGCCTGCCGGTTTCCCTGAATCCCTTCATAAATGTTACTTTGCTCACACTCCAACAGCATATCAAGTATTAAATACCATTTGTCTCCATTCACTCCTATCAAATACGCTCACACATGCTTGCTGGAAATCCAAGCCCCTCGCACACAAAACCTCCTTTACCCCCTCCCTCCAGCCTTTCCTAGGCCGATCCCTACCCCGCCTTCCCTCCACTACAGATTTATACACTCTCGAAGTCATTCTGTCTCGTTCCATTCTCTCTACATGTCCGAACCACCTCAACAACCACTCCTCAGCTCTCTGGATAATAGTTTTGGTAATCCCGCACCTCCTCCTAATTTCCAAACTCCGAATTCTCTGCATTATATTCACACTACACATTGACCTCAGACATGACATCTCCACTGCCTCCAGCCTTCTCATTGCAACATTCATCACCCATGCTTCACACCCATATAAGAATGTTGGTATAACTATACATACTTTCATACATTCCCCTCTTTACTTCCATGGACAAGGTTCTTTGTCTCCACAGACTCTGAAGTGCTCCACTCACCCTTTTCCCCTCATCAATTCTATGATTCACCTCATCCTTCATAGACCCATCTGCTGACATGTCCACTCCCAAATATCTGAATACATTCATCTCCATACTCTCTCCCTCCAATCTGATATCCAATCTTTCGTCACCTAATCTTTTTGTTATCCTCATCACCTTACTCTTTCCTATATTCACTTTCAATTTTCTTCTTTTACACACCCTACCAAATTCATCCACCAACCTCTGCAACTTCTCTTCAGAATCTCCCAAAAGCAGTGTCATCAGCAAAAAGCAACTGTGACAACTCCCACTTTGTATTTGATTCTTTATCTTTTAACCCCACACCTCTTGCCAAGACCCTCGCATTCACTTCTCTTACAACCCCATCTATAAATATATTGAACAACCACGGTGACATCACACATCCTTGTCTACGGCCCACTTTTACTGGGAAATAGTCCCCCTCCCTCCTACACACACTAACCTGAGCTTCACTATCCTCATAAAAACTCTTCACTGCTTTCAGTAACCTACCTCCTATTCCATACACCTGCAACATCTGCCACATTGCTCCCCTATCCACCCTTTCATATGCCTTTTCCAAATCCATAAAGGCCATAAAAACCTCTTTACCCATTACTGTTCACCTATATGTTTCACTGTAAACACTTGGTCTACACACCCCCTACCTTTTCTAAACCCCCCTTGTTCATCTGCTATCCTGCTTTCTGTCTTACTCTTAATTCTTTCAATAATAACTCTACCATACACTTTACCAGGTACACTCAACAGACTTATTCCCCTATAATTTTTGCACTCTCTTTTGTCCCTTTTGCCTTTATACAAAGGAACAATACATGCTCTCTGCCAGTCCCTATGTACCTTACCCTCTTCCATACATTTATTAAATAATAGCACCAACCACTCCAAAACTATATCCCCACCTGCTTTTAACATTTCTATCTTTATCCCATCAATTCATTCTACCCACTGCCTCACGAACTTCCCCCACACTCACAACTGGCTCTTCCACACTCCTACAAGATGTTATTCCTCCTTGCCCTATACACGAAATCACGGCTTCCCTGTCTTCATCAACATTTAACAACTCCTCAAAATATTCCCTCCATCTTCCCGATACCTCTAACTCTCCATTTAATAACTCTCCTCTCCTATTTTTAACTGTCAAATCCATTTGTTCCCTAGGCTTCCTCAACTTATTAATCTCACTCCAAAACTTTTTCTTATTTTCAACAAAATTTGTTGATAACAAATGAGAGAGTGGGTGAGATGTTATCAACAAATTTTGTTGAAATAAGATTCAAGATATGGCAACTAAAAGATCTAAACTCAATCCCCTGTTGACTCGATGGTGTAACCCACAGTCAAGCAGAGGCCTGAGTTGGGGAAGTATCCCGCAGGCGATGCTCCAAATTTTTTCCCCTTTCATAAGCCGAACCATGTTAAGCAAATTTTATGAAGTGTTGTATAAAATTGTGCTGCAATTTTTCAATAGTGTAATAACCAAAACGTGCCAAATAAAACCATGTAATATAACGGCCTACTGTATTTATTTTTTATTCAGCCTGCTCCTTCCTAGAAGACAGGGATCTACATTCCTTCTGCTTGGCACATTGTCCATATTCATACCATTTTACATTGTGTTTCATTGGGGACTTACATTCCCATTACTCATTTTAGTGTTAATTTTTATTCTACTGTTCAGTTATTTTCAGTACAATAGAAGGCATATATTGCGACCCCAGAATGGGCCACAATGTATATACATGTTGATATGATGTATTATAAGTACAGTGGTACCTCGAGTTACGATACTTTTTCGTTCGAGAATGCTGTTCAAGTGCCATTACCAAACGAATTTATCCCCATAAGGAATAATGTAAAATAGACTAGTCCTTTTACACCCCCAAAAATATACTTACAAAAGTATTTAAAAAAATATACTTACATAAAAGGGCGATTTTGGGGACCATCGTAACTCGAGGTACCACTGTACAGTGGTACCTCGGTTAACGATATTTTTTCGTTCCAGAATGCTGTTCAAGTGCCATTACCAAATGAATTTATCCCCATAAGGAATGATGTAAAATAGACTAGTCCTTTTAGACCCCTAAAAACACACTTACAAAAGCATTTAAAAAATAAACTTACATAAAAGGGCGAGTTTGGGGACCATCGTTAACCGAGGTACCACTGTATTTTCCTTTCCTATAATTTTATATTGCTGATATTTTTTATAATAGCTAAATTGTCAATATCTTGCTTTATATTATTATTTGACTTAGCTATTTTATTAGGTAGGATGTAACATGTACACTATTGTGCTCATATGTTCGAGAGTGTTGAGTAGCTGCCCTTGAGTTGGCAAACTACCGCTTACAGCACTTCACTTGTTATACTGCCGGCTTCTGGCTGGGCAGTCAGTCGGTGGCGTGATCACACCTGAGTTGGAGACTGCTTCTCCTGATTCCTCCTCTCTTCCCTGCTGACTCTCGTTGGAGAAAGATCTCGCTCTTGTCTCTGCTTGTTTTCTCGTCATTTAGACTCTGTTTGGTAGAGTATGTGTTCGGTGGTGAGACGACACATACCTCTCTGGACTCTGTGTAACTCTGTTCATAGAGAATAGCCTAGACTTAGTGATTTCGATGTTTTACTGAGTTGTGTGTCACATTGACACACTATAACTCAGGTCTCTAGCTATAGCTCTTGACCTAATTCGTTAAGGCATCTGTGCATAGTCACAGTCGGGGATTTTGTTTATGCTGAACCTAGATTCAATAATAAAAGAGTTTTGTGACTATTATGGAGGATCTGCTGATGGTCCCCAGTTAGGGTCGTTATTCTATCTCCTTACCTTTGATATACCTTTGAAGAGTTTCGAGAGAGTATCTACTCTGAGCCCGGCCATGGGCCAGGCTCGTCTGGTGCTTGCCTGGTCAACCAGGCTGTTGCTGCTGAAGGCCTGCTGCCCCACATATCCATCACAGCCTGGTTGATCTGGCACCTGGTGAAGATACTTGTCCAGTTTCCTCTTGAAGGCTTCTACTGGTTCCAGCCGTGTTTCGGATATCTTCTGGTAAGATGTTGAATAGTCTGGGACCCCGGATGTTAATACAGTGCTCCCGTATTGTCCCCACCGCACCCCTGCTCCTCACTGGGTATATTTTACACTTCCTCCCATATCTCTCACTCCAGTATGTTGTTATGGCAGTGTGCAGATTTGGGACCAGGCCCTCAAGTACTTTCCAGGTATATATTATCGTGTATCTCTCTCTCCTCCGCTCCAATGAGTACATGTTCAAGACTTGAAGGCGTTCCCAATAATTTAGATGTTTCAATGGCTCAGTGTGAGCCATAAACGATCTCTGAATTTGTTCCAGCTCTGATATTTCTCCTGCCCTGAACGGGGCCGTCAGCACTGAGCAGTATTCTAAGTGAGGGAGCACTAGCGATTTGAAGAGTGTCACCATCAGCATTATTTCCCTTGTTTTGAAAGTTCTCAATACCCACCTGTCATCTTCCTGGCTGTTGAGATCTTTGTCTTGTTATGGTCTTTAAAAGACAGATCAGCAGACATAATTATTCCCAAGTCATTTACGTGTTCCTTTCGTTCTATGTGGTGACCCTCTTGCATTTTGTATATAGTGTTCCTTTTGAGTTCATTTTTTCCATACCTAAGCAGCTGAAACTTATCACTACTGAATGTCATGTTGTTCTCCACTGCCTTGTTCATGATGCTGTGTTGCCATTGCTGGCTATATTGCTGTTCGGCAAATTGGTCATTTTACTGTTCAATCAAGCTGTTCTGATTGGCAGTTTGTTAGAGAAGCTAGCTTATGAGAAGACGTTCAGTCGGTCACTGGTCGAGTCGAGTCTTAAGAGGCATAACGATACCTGGAGCACACATACACACATTCATACACTTACTTGTAATTATTAGTATTGTTTATATTTACTGACATTGTACCAGATGGTACATAAGAGCCATTAAGAGATATGTGCCTTCAGCACAATATTTTTGTATATGAGAGAAGTGTAGGAGCTAACCTCCTAATTAATATCTTCAGTATATTTATATTTAATTTGATTTACTTTGATACCCTAGATATTCTAACTTTATTAATAAATGTATTAAATTTTATTCTTTGGTTAGTACCCTATCAGTTGCAATCCTATGACTATGGAGTATGTTGGATAACTGGACCAGGATACTGACTTTGTTGCAAAAGCCCAGTAACAGGCTGGATGCTAGAAGGGCATTCCTTTCTAGTGTTCACTGGAGATGTCTATTTCTAATAGATATCGCATCATTTTGTAACAGCATATAATGCAGAGTGGTAATATTAGGTGCCAGTGACCAAATGCAGGTAGCATGTCATATTAATCAAATTTATCCTAATGTAACCGTTAATGATAATCTTAAATTTTGTGTACAGAGTAGAGACCTCCGTGTGCATGCACCAAAGTTTACAAAACCTAAGGATGAAGGCTGGTTTGTGGTTCTTGGTAATGCAGAATCTGGAGAGCTGCTGGCACTCAAGAGAGTTCCTCCAGTTCGTGGTACTTCTACATACTTGCTTTCATTCAGGACACCCGACATACCAGGTATGGTTGTATTACATTGTAAATTTCTATACTACTTTATTAGCATAGATGAAGACAAGCAGAGCACAGTATTCTAGAAAATGGCAATCTTTGTATGAAGCCAGCCACATATTTTTTGTCAACAACATAGAAACTATGTACAGTGGACCCCCAGTGTTCGTAGTCATCGGAGTTCGTAACATTTTTTCGTAAAAATATTGGTTCAGAGATGATAATTCCGCTTGGTAATCGTAATTCGTCCCAGATGCGTACGCCCAACCCAAGCGGGCCCTACACACCATTCACAGTCAGTGTGCCATTGTTTACCAGCGAGTAAGTTAAGCCATTAATCAATAGAAAAATGATGACACAAAACTTAACTCATCCATTGTTGTTTGAGGTATATAGGGGCACTGAGACCAATGCCACCCTCTGCCACCATCTCCTCCAAGGTAAGTGTAAATATTTCTTATTTATAAAGTGTAAATATTTCTTATTTATAAAGTGTAAATATTTCTTATTTATAAAGTGTAAATATTTCTTATTTATAAATTATGTATACATTGTTTCAGTGTGAATAGTGGTGGTGGCTTCTGCTGCTGCCCACCAGCAGCTTATATGTAAGGCTTATGGTCAGTGGCCTTTATACACCCAACAACAAACAGCACAACACCAGTCCTCACATTCGTAATGACATATTTTATTCATTCTAGAGTATATGTTGTGTTTCTGTGTTATTAATACTGTTTTATTATGTCATATTAGATGAATTTTGACAGATAAATAAGTCGTAGAGTTGATATTAGTGTCATTTTGAAGGATGAGCTAATATCAACTCTACAGCTTATTTATCCCAATTCATCTAATGTGACATAATAAACAATATTAATAACATAGAAACATGATATATACTCTAGAATGAATAAAATATGTCATTACATATGTCACGAGTGGTGGTGGTGGTGTGTTGTTGTTGGGTTTATTAGGGCCACTCTCGGCATAAGTCATATAGTGGTGCTAGTCACACCACTATTCACACTGAAACAATGTACATAATTTATAAATAAGAAATATTTAAAAAGCTGGCATTGTGAGTGCACTGAGAAAAAAAAAAAATTTGAAAAAATACAAAAATTGAGTTTCTTACCAAAAAATAGCTGATCTTTCTGGCAACACCCTTGTATAATTCTCATCATTATACGATGTTTCTACAAGGAATTACAGTGGACCCTTGAAAATCGTGATTAATCCGTTACTGAGAGGCCGCCGATTTTCAAAACCATTTTCCCCATAAGAAATAATGTAAATCAAATTAATCCGTTCCAGACATCCAAAAGTATTTAAAAAATATTTTTTTTTTACATAAAATGTACATTTATCTACACAGAAAACAATGAGACATGAAGTATAAAACAGTAATAACTTGACACTTACCTTTATTGAAGAGTTGTTGATGTGTGGAACACAGGAGGAGGGTAGAGGATTTAAGAGTTACTATTTGGAATAGGAATTTCCTTCCATAGACTTCAAGTACCAAGTCTTTTTCCGGGGTTACTTCCCTTCTCTGTCTTTTACTGCCACAGTACATTCATTACTTACTTTAAAATATTTGTTAGTCTTAATGTAGGGAGAGAGGTGTGTAGTATTTATTTGTAGGAATTCAGTGTAGGTAGCCTGTAGACATAGGTACACGTATGTAGCCCCCACCTGGGGCTTCACTACACAGCCATATTATTACACTACACAGCCATATTATTACACTACACAGCCATATTATTACACTACACAGCCATATTATTACACTACACAGCCATATTATTGCACTACACAGCCATATTATTACACTACACAGCCATACTATTACACTACACAGCCATATTATTACACTACACAGCCATATTATTACCATGTTCACCGAGTTTAATAATTTCTAACAACTACCTTTAGATGCCATCATAAACAAAGGGAGAAGTAATGAATAATTCATGCCGAGAATTGTAAACAAACGCGTATGATGGGCGGTTACTGCACCAGACGCCAGATTTACAGTTTTCTCTAACGCTGCATCAGAGAAAACATAATGTTTACTCTCCACCCGACTCACCACTCGATAGCATATAAACATTGTATCAATGTTTATATGCTATATGATATTTAACAGGTTTCTTATATAATTTTGAAGAAAATATCATAGATGGAGTAATGAAAATGTCTATATTAACCTAAAATTAAACATTTAACCTAAAATAAGACATTTGTTTGAGCTTGGTGTGGGGAAGTACCCTGGCTGATTTATGTGGGGAAGTATCCTGCCTGGTGTGGGGAAGTATCCTGCCTGGTGTGGGGAAGTATCCTGTCTGGTGTGGGGAAGTACCCTGCCTGGTGTGGAGAAGTACCCTGCCTGGTGTGTTCTTTCTTGAATTCTATCATGTTTCTTGCATTCTTCAGCAAAGAGCTGGCACTAGGAGCTTTCTTTGGGCCCATAGTGGCTTATTTAGCAGTTGCAAGCACTAAAACGAATGGAATAATGACAAAATGTATGGTATGAATGCGTGGGTGGCGGTCACTCGCTGGTAAACAATGGCACACTGACGCTCAATGTGGTGTTTATGTGCCCAGGCCGATCTTCAAGGAAGACAATTTTCAAGGGTCCACTGTATAGTGTTATGTTATTTTGGTCAGGCACTTACGCCCATCTTCCGAGGACCTCACTCCACACAGATCCTCCAACCTTATAAGGAGGAAACTGACACAGTACATGAAGGGTATCCACGGGACCACACAGGCAAATCGTTGGACCGTTTCATACTTAGAGCACACCAAGACATAAATATACAACATACCTTCCTGAACTTCTCATGTCACTGAAGGTTGTCAACTTTGCCTCAACTCACAAATGTGCACCCCTCTGACTCTCGTCACTTGCCTGGCTCCAACCCATCTCCTTCACAGTCAGATGGCTGGTAGGGAGCACTCAGGCCCGCCAAGAGTTCACCACTGCAAAAACAACAAGGTCAGCACAAAACAAACACTATGTACAAAGCATGCACCATGTATTTACATGAAACATCTAGAGAAAACTTCAGCAACCATATTCTCTGAGCATTTTATAAACATGTATTTGACTTCTAGTTGATTGCAAGACAAAGCCCATCTTAAGAGTCTGATTTGGGTCACCATACATAGGAACAGGGTGAAGAGATCCTGGGACATATACAGATGCAGAATAGACAACCCACAGTGAAAAATTTCTTTCCTGTGGCAAAATGAGGACACTTTTTAATAATTCTGCAACCTCTTGCAGTACAGACACAAACACCAAGACATCTTTCTGCACCCAGGCTGTGTACATCAAGTTTACAAAAATAACTTCACGTTCCATCTCACACACAAAATACACAATGAACCCAATTGGCATTACACATATGGAAATGGTACTGACACACATGCCAGGGAGATCACATCTTGCCTCATGCTTTACTTTATCTAATATTTTTGCATCTCTTACTGCATCAATATCAATATTTCTAAACCAGTAAACTTTAGTTGTTAAATGTACTTTGTGGCAGTCAGTGCATATGCTCAAGGTGCCATTGAATTTGGGAACCATGAAACATGGGAATGCCCACTGACTCTCACTAAGCACTACAAATGGATAATGAAAGAATTTCACTTCTTCCTCCATATCCCAGTTTTCATACAGATTTTTCACACACAATAATTGTTGAATTGGCTCAGCTTCCTTAACAATTACTTCATGAAGTCTTGACTTTACCCCTTTAGTGACATCCCAAACTTTTACAAGGTTCCACGGTGGCTGAGCCAACTCTCCAACATTTTCCTTAGCAAGACCAAACATATGTTTCCCAAAGTTTTCTATAAATATGGAATTCCTTAAATACTCTTTGGCCATTACATGCAGATTACTATTTTGCACCCCTTTACATTCCACTAAAACATTGGTCATTAGGTTTCTGATCTAACTTTAAACCCTTTAACCGGTTACTGTGTACATTACTCACATTCTTTTCCTGCTCGGGTGTGTGGGTTTTATTCCTTTTATTCCTTGCACTAATTGGTGACAGTTCCTGAGAAGCTTTTTTGCACGGTAGTTACGTTCCTGAAAACGTCGTGTTAGATAATTAAAAAAACTTATGGGAAAAATAGGGTTACATTCCTGGGAGTCCCCAAAAAGCCAAACACGTTTTTTTTTAGACCAACAGATCTTACAAAAATAAAAGTGAATATGTAATTGTAGTTCATTATCGTGATGTATTACAGTGGTACCTCGCGTTACGATATTTTTTCGTTCGAGAATGCTGTTCAAGTGCCATTACCAAACGAATTTATCCCCATAAGGAATAATGTAAAATAGACTAGTCCTTTTACACCACCAAAAATATACCTACAAAAGCATTTAAAAAAATAAACTTGCATAAAAGGGCGATTTTGGGGACCATCGTAACTCGAGGTACCACTGTATGTTGTTTTTACTGCTTAAAACTACAAATGTAACATAAATAATAGTATTTACCTTAAATTGTGGGTGCTGGTGTTTGTGGATGATTGTGAAGAGAGTGGAGAGTGATGCTGTGGCCCTACTGGGCTGAGGTGGATGGTAGAGGTTCTGGAACTGAAGTCGATGGTTGTACTGAGTGTCTAACTTTAAGTCATTCAGTAAGTCGGTCAAGTCATTCAGTAAGTCAGTCAAATCATTCAGTAAGTCAGTTAAGTCATTCAGTAAATCAGTCAAGTCATTCAGTAAGTCAGTCGAGTCATTCAGTAAGTCAGTCAGTCAGTCAAGTCAGTCAGTCAGTCAAACTTTGCAATTCCTAGACTTGAATGCTTAAACATTTTCTTGTCACTTGCTGGAACACTTATATGCTTACTGGGTGCCATGATTGCTTGGTAGATTTATGAAAATGAGAAAATGTATATATATAAACACAGCGAGCTTCCCGATTGTCGTCCTGCACGCATATGAACCAAACTGAACGCTGGGAGGGATGCGTGCGTGGGTGGGTGAGGGTGGCGGAGGATAGCAGTAGGACTCCCCCACTGACTCAATGGTTTAACCCACTGCGGGCGACCGCGCGCTCAAATTGTTTTCTCCTCCCGCGACCGTGTAATATTTTTACGTCGTGTTAGATAATAATGTGCCGCAATTCTTCAATCGTGCAATACCCCTAACGTGCAAAATAATCTCGTGCTAAATGACAGTCTACTGTAAGCTGTTTGTCTCCTTCCTTGTTTTTAAGGGTGTTGATGATGAGCCAGACTTCTGTTGGGTTGGTTGGAGCTAAGAATAGTGTATTCGGGTAGGTACAGTGGTACCCCGGTTTACGATGGTCCCCAAACTCACCCTTTTATGTAAGTTTATTTTTTTAAATGCTTTTGTAAGTGTAATTTTGGGGGTCTAAAAGGACTAGTCTATTTTACAACTTTTCTTAAGGAGATAAATTCGTTTGGTAATGGCACTTGAACAGCATTCTGGAATGAAAAAATATCGTAAACCGGGGTACCACTGTAGTCTGATGGACGGGATTTTACTCGCTAGATTCTTTCCTATGGTGGAGGAGAAAACATTAAGTCTGTTTGCTGTTTCAGTTGGTGGGAGTAGGGGTTCATCTGATTTTCTTAATTTGATAGTTTTTTTTTTTTTTTGGATATCTTTTTATTTCCTAGAATTTAAGATAGGGTTTTCCAGGTCTTTTTCATGTCACCGTTTGTTATGTAGTCTGTTCTCATAATACAATTTTTTTGACCATCTTATCAGGCTGGTAAGGATTTGAAGAGTTGCATTTGGATTGGTCTCTGGTTATTTGACCCCTTCTGTACTGTTTTTTATATTGGTGCTTTTTGTTAATGGATTTAAGGATGCTGGGTGTTAGCCGGGAACTGTTAAGTCTCTTAGCAGTGATCTGTTTAATTTTTTTAGGGCAATGCTTGTTATAGAGGTAGTGGGTTTTTTTAATATGTACATTCATTAGTATCTGAATATGTTTCTATCTCATTATGCCAGTCGATGTTAATCATAGCTGTTATAAAGTTATTAACAGCTGACTCGTTATGTAGTCAGAAGGTAACTTTAGTAGTGTCTTGGGGCAATTTACCTAGGTTGGTTATGAGAAAGGTAGGGTAGTAGTCTGTGGTGTTGCCTGTGATTATGCCTGATTTTAACCCTTTCAGGGTCCGTGCCGTAGTTCTATGGCTTTGAGTTCTGGGTCCAAACCGTAGTTCTACATCCTGAGCTCAGCTCACTCAGATAAGATTTTTTTTATTTTTTTATTAACACATCGGCCGATTCCCACCAAGGCAGGGTGGCCCGAAAAAGAAAAAACTTTCATCATCATTCACTCCATCACTGTCTTGCCAGAGGGGTGCTTTACACTACAGTTATAAAACTGCAACATTAACACCCCTCTTTCAGAGTGCCGGCACTGTACTTCCCATCTCCAGAACTCAAGTCCGGCCTGCCGGTTTCCCTGAATCCCTTCATAAATGTTACTTGCTCACACTCCAACAGCACGTTAAGTATTAAAAACCATATGCCTCCATTCACTCCTGTCAAATACGCTCACACATGCTTGCTGGAAGTCCAAGCCCCTCGCACACAAAACTTCCTTTACCCCCTCCCTCCAACCTTTCCTAGGCCGACCCATACCCCACCTTCCCTCCACTACAGATTTATACACTCTCGAAGTAACTCTGTCTCATTCCATTCTCTCTACATGTCCAAACCACCTCAACAACCCCTCCTCAGCTCTCTGGACAATCGTTTTGGTAATCCCGCACCTCCTCCTAATTTCCAAACTCCGAATTCTCTGCATTATATTCACACCACACATTGACCTCAGACATGACATCTCCACTGCCTCCAGCCTTCTCCTCGTTTCAACATTCATCACCCATGCTTCACACCCATATAAGAGCGTTGGTATAACTATACTCTCATACATTCCTCTCTTTACTTCCATGGACAAGGTTCTTTGTCTCCACAGACTCCGAAGTGCTCCACTCACCCTTTTCCCCTCATCAATTCTATGATTCACCTCATCCTTCATAGACCCATCCGCCGACATGTCCACTCCCAAATATCTGAATACATTCACCTCCTCCATACTCTCTCCCTCCAATCTGATATCCAATCTTCCGTCACCTATTCTTTTGTTATCCTCATCACCTTACTCTTTCCTATATTCACTTTCAATTTTCTTCTTTTACACACCCTACCAAATTCATCCACCAACCTCTGCAGCTTCTCTTCAGAATCTCCCAAAGCACAGTGTCATCAGCAAAAAGCAACTGTGACAACTCCCACTTTGTATTTGCTTCTTTATCTTTTAGCCCAACACCTCTTGCCAAGACCCCCGCATTCACTTCTCTTACAACCCCATCTATAAATATATTGAACAACCACGGTGACATCACACATCCTTGTCTAAGGCCCACTTTTACTGGGAAATAGTCCCCTTCCCTCCTACACACTCTAACCTGAGCCTCACTATCCTCATAAAAACTCTTCACTGCTTTCAGTAACCTTCCTCCTATTCCATACACCTGCAACATCTGCCACATTGCCCCCTATCTACCCTATCATACGCCTTTTCCAAATCCATAAATGCCACAAAAACATCTTTACCCTTATCCAAATACTGTTCACCTATATGTTTCACTGTAAACACTTGGTCTACACACCCCCCACCTTTCCTAAAGCCCCTTGTTCATCTGCTATCCTGCTTTCTGTTTTACTCTTAATTCTTTCAATAATAACTCTACCATACACTTTACCAGGTACACTCAACAGACTTATTCCCCTATAATTTTTGCACTCTCTTTTGTCCCCTTTGCCTTTATACAAAGGAACAATACACGCTCTCTGCCAATCCCTAGGTACCTTACCCTCTTCCATACATTTATTAAATAATAACACCAACCACTCCAAAATTATATCCCCACCTGCTTTTAACATTTCTATCTTTATCCCATCAATCCCAGCTGCCTTACCCCTTTCATTCTACCCACTGCCTCACGAACTTCCCCCTACACCCACAACTGGCTCTTCCACACTCCTACAAGATGTTATTCCTCCTTGCCCTACACACGAAATCACAGCTTCCCTGTCTTCATCAACATTTAACAAATCCTCAAAATATTCTCTCCATCTTCCCGATACCTCTAACTCTCCATTTAATAACTCTCCTCTCCTATTTTTAACTGTCAAATCCATTTGTTCTCTAGGCTTCCTCAACTTATTAATCTCATTCCAAAACTTTTTCTTATTTTCAACAAAATTTGCTGATAACATCTCACCCACTCTCTCATCTGCTCTCTTTTTACATTGCTTCACCACTCTTTTAACCTCTCTTTTTCTCTCCATATACTCTTCCCTCCTTGCATCACTTCTACTTTGTAAAAACCTCTCATATGCTAACTTTTTCTCCCTTACTACTCTCTTTACATCATCATTCCACCAATCGCTCCTCTTCCCTCCCGCACCCACTCGCCTGTAACCACAAACTTCTGCTGAAAACACTAACACTACATTTTTAAATCTACCCCATACATTTTCGACCCCATTGCCTACACTCTCACTAGCCCATCTATCCTCCAATAGTTGTTTATATCTTACCCTAACTGCCTCCTCTTTTAGTTTATAAACCTTCACCTCTCTTTTACTTACTGATTCTATTTTCCTTGTATCCCATCTACCTTTTACTCCCACTGTAGCTATAACTAAAAAGTGATCTGATATATCTGTAGCCCCTCTATAAACATGTACATCCTGAAGTCTACTCAACAGTCTTTTATCTATTAATACATAGTCCAACAAACTACTGTCATTACGCCCTACATCATATCTTGTATACTTATTTATCCTCTTTTTCTTAAAATATGTATTACCTATAACTAAACCCCTTTCTATACAAAGTTCAATCAAAGGGCTCCCATTATCATTTACACCTGGCACCCCAAACTTACCTACTACACCCTCTCTGCATGTTTCTCCCACTTTAGCATTTAGGTCCCGTACCACAATTACTCTCTCATTTGGTTCAAAAGTTCCTATACATTCGCTTAACATCTCCCAAAATCTCTCTCTCTCCTCTACACTCCTCCAGGTGCATACACGCTTATTATGACCCACTTTTCGCATCCGACCCTTATTTTAATCCACATAATCCTTGAATTTACACATTCATATTCCCTTTTTTCCTTCCATAACTGATCCTTCAGATAAGATCTGAGCGGTAAATTTGGGCCTAGATATGAGAGAATACATCTATGTGGTAAGTGTGCACCACATAAAACAAATCCTGCAGCACACAGTGAATAATGAGAGAAAAAAACTGAAACCGTAATTTTCGATTAAAACGGCGACTTTGCAGTGTTTTTTCGTGTCATTTTTATAGTTGTATTTGCGATTTCTTGGTCTCATATGATAGAATGGAAGATATATTACAGATATTGAGATGATTTTGATTGGTTTTAGTACTGGAAATGGCTTGAAACTGAGCTCAAAATAGCGGAAATGTTAAATTTTTGCCGATGTTCAAGAGTAAACAAATGACCTCACACGTCTAATACGCGCCAGCTGGTGGGTCTAATATACGTTCACAAATGTGGTTATATTATTTGTACAATTATTACAATATTGCATGACAGTAAATCTTCCATTTTTTGGTTTGAATAAAAATTCATTATGTGAATAAAAAATAGAAATGGAATTCATTTGTAAAGACTGAAAACGTAACTAATGAACAGAGGAAATGTTAGTTTAGTGCCAGGAATGCCTGCATTGTTTATTCTGCACCCTATTTTGAAATTGGAATATTTTGAAGAGTTAAATTGGCTAAATTACCAATTTCCAATCACTTTATATTGTAGTTGAAACAGTTGACTGGGCGATTTCATGTGGTCAATCGATAGAATAGAAGTAATACTAGTGAAATAGCAAAGAATTTGGTCGACTGGAATAATGTAATTGGCCTAAAATGGGAGTTGGCAAAATCACCGATGCGTAAATATCGCTGACGCATCAAAATTCATGAGAGCATAATTTCGTCAATTTTCAATCAAATTTCGTACTTTTTGTTTTATTACCTTCAGAAAAAGATTCTCTACCATTTCATAAGAAAAAATAAGATTTTTTTTTTTTAAATTCTTGGACACTGGCACACCCCTTTCAAAAATGGCCTTGGACCTTGAAAGGGTTAAAGGGGATATGGTGTTAGTCCAGATGTAGTCTAATAAGGAGATACCGGTCTCAGAGATTCTTGTAGGTTTTGATATTGTTGGTAGCAACAAGCAGTTGTTCATAGTGTTTGTGAATTTTGTTACCTGTGGGTCCTGGTCATGTAGGAGATTTATGTTGAAATCTCCTGTGAGCAGCAAATGGTCTTTGTTCATGTGTGCATCAGTTATCAGGTTTCCTAATTTTTCACTAAAGTGGTGAATGTTTGACTGTGGTACTCTGTAGATGCTTATCACTGTGAGGGGTTTTTACAGGTCTTGATTTAAATTTAGCTATAATATATTCTCCATGTTCATCCCTTCTGCAAGAGTTATTGATACATTCAAGTTGATCCGAGTAATATATAGCTATTCCACCCCCTCGCTGGTCTGTCCTACAGTTGTGTATGGCTGTGTAACCTGGGATGACATAGACATCTGTAGTACAGGTCTCAGTGAGTGTGATGATTGACATACTGGTGTGCGGGGATTTGAGTAGTGCTGTGAGGTCATCGTAATGTTTGCTCAAAGATCTAACATTGTAATTAAAGATAGTTATGTTATTGTTGGCTCTGAGTAATGTCTTTGCTTGATCTGCTGTGTAATAATTACATTTACTATTGGATTCATGTAAGTCATTTAACCCTTTGGGGGTCGCGAGGCCCTCTCCCAAACTCGTTCTCAAGGTCGCAAATTTTTGGGAAAAAATAGAATTATTTTTTCTTATGAAATGATAGATAATCTTTTTCTGATCATAACGCCACCAAAATTATGAAATTTGATGGAAAACTAACAGAATTATGCTCTCACGAAGTTAGCGGTATCGATGATATTTACGCATCAGCGATTTCGCCCACTTTGAGCCCTATTTTCGGCAAATTCCAGTGTTTCAGTCTACTAAAATTATAGATATTTCCCTAGAATTCCATTTGTTCTATCAATTGAGTATAAGAAACCAATGCATGAATTGTGCCTAAACAGCCAACTTTGCACTAGCATAATTTTGTAAGTTTTCTATCAACTTTCACTTATTTGGTGTCGTTTCCTTCAGAAAAAGATTTTCCAAAATTTCAAATTATTTTTTAAATCGCAACACTGTCAGCACTTTTATTTTTGGGGGTCATGATGGTGAAAGGCTTAAGAATAGATAAACATTGCTGTAGGCTTGCTGTCCCATGGTAGGTACGTCTTAATCAGAACAAACCATCTCCAGTCATGTACTTGCCTAACCTATTTTTAGACTTATCAGTTTTTTCCACTCTTCAACACCTTCACTACATTCATATGATGTTCATTGTTACCTTCTTTTGTTTTTACCTCAACGGCCATTTCCCCACCAAGGTACGGTGCCCCATAGAAGAAAACACATTCACCATCATTCATTCAATTTCTGTCTTTCCAGAAGTGTGCTGACATCACAGTGTAGATTACACTTGATTGTAGCATCCCCACCCCTTCTCCAGAGTGTATTTACTTCCCTTCCCACGTCCAGGACTCTAAGTCCAGCTAACTGGTTTCCCAGAATCACTTCACAAAATTTACCTTGCTCACAAAAGCCTGCTGGATACTCATGCTCCAGAATACCCTGCCGCCCTTCTAACCCTTCCTGGACCAATGTTTAGATTTATACACCTACTTTATCATCCTAACCTTCTTCAAGTTGGAGATGGTCTCTTGATCTAATGCATTAGACCTGTGCTCCAATTCTTTGTATTGAGTCTGCTTGCCATTGCCCTCAGTGCTGTATGACCCCTACAGGTTTTGCTCCTACCCCTTTCCCCCTTCATGAATGTAATAATAATAATATCCTTCTCTATCCTCAGCAGTCCCTAGTCAGTCCTCTGAATTATGCCCTTGGTGACCCCATGGGTGTAAAAAGTTGGAAGGTCTAGATAGTCTCTAGAATCTCTCAATCTTAGTTTTCATGCTCATTTTCTTCAACAAATCTTTCAGTCTTAGCTTTCATGCTCATTTTCTTCAACAATTCCACTTAACAAACATTTTATTAACATCAAGTATATACTTTGTGACTTTCACACAGATTTCAAATTTTTGATGGCATGTTCAGTCTCTGTATTCAATGTTTGTGAAGACATTCTTTGAGTATATGCATTTACTAAGGGCAAAGATTATTGTTGTTGTTTTTTTTTTAATTTATTTATTCCAATTTTTATATTTTTCATTTGCATTTTTGCA
>WNWK01013678.1:37500-54301 GCA_009830355.1 Cherax destructor
CTCATCCTCATATCAGACATTGACAGGGATATAAGACACAGTGCTGTGTCTTCCTTTGCAGATGACACCCGAATCTGTATGACAGTGTCCACCGTTGAAGACACTGCAAGACTCCAAGCAGACATAAACCAAATATTTAAATGGGCTGCAGAAAACAATATGAAGTTCAATGATGAGAAATTTCAATTACTCAGATACGGAAAACGTGAAGAAATTAAAATCTCATCGAAGTACAAAACTAATTCCAACCACACAATAGAGCGAAAAACTAATGTCAAAGACCTGGGAGTGATCATGTCAGAGAATCTCACCTTCATGGACCATAACAATGTAGCAATTGCATCTGCTCGAAAAATGACAGGATGGATAATGAGAACCTTCAAAACCTAGGATGCCAAGCCCATGTTGACACTTTACAGATCGCTTGTTCTATCTAGGCTGGAATATTGCTGCACACTAACCGCACCTTTCAAGGTGGGTGAAATTGCTGACCTTGAAAATGTGCAGAGAACCTTCACCGCACGCATAAGTGCGATAAACCACCTCAACTACTGGGAACGCTTGAAGTTCCTAAACCTGTACTCTCTAGAACGCAGTCGGGAGAGATACATTATTATATACACATGGAAAATTCTCGAGGGCTTAGTACCAAACTTGCACACAAAAATCACTCCCTACGAAAGCAAAAGACTCGGCAGGCGATGTAACATCCCCCCCAATGAAGAGCAGGGGTGCCACTAGCACATTGAGGGACAACACAATAAGTGTCAGGGGCCCAAGATTGTTCAACTGCCTCCCAGCATACATCAGGGGGATTACCAACAAGCCCCTGGCTGTCTTCAAGCAGGCACTGGACAGGCACCTCAAGTCGGTACCTGATCAGCCGGGCTGTGGTTCGTACGTTGGACTGCGTGCGGCCAGCAGTAACAGCCTGGTTGATCAGGCTCTGGTCCAACAGGAGGCCTGGTCACAGACCGGGCTGCGGGGGCGTTGAACCCTGGAATTCTCTCCAGGTAGACTCCAGGTAGACGTATGGCTTACAGAGGAAAGATTCTTTTCCGCTTTCCCTATATACCTACATACATACTGCAATTTTTTTTTTTTATGTATTTTTCTAATCAAGCTCATGTACGTGTGCATACAAGCTGAATAATTCCAAATATGCAATACAGTATGTTTTTGTGTATATACAGCACATTTATGGAAACATGGAATTGTCATTAAAAGTGCTTGTGGTCATGTATAATGTAACAGCTGCATACAGTAACCTAATTTTTTTTTTCACAGATACCAAACCTGTCATGATGTCATCTGCGAAAGATAAACAGTTGGATATAATTCAGAGAGAATCATCTAGTGGACAACAGTATGACTCCAGTGGTCAAGACAATAGTGACTCGTGGCCCATAGAAAATAAAGCTCAAGATGGTAAACAACAACGTAATAGAAATAGGGAAAAAAGAGATCGTGGCAGAAGTCAAACTTGGGGTAACAATGAAGAAGCTAAAGATAGATGGTAATAAATAATGACATAAATAAAGATAATTGATTAACTGGACCATATATGGATTAAGTTAGTTTTACTAAAACAGTGAATTGACCTCCACTTCCAGTGCAGATCTGTATGATCCACATGGGTTTAGTGATTTTTTCTGAATATTTGTATAATTATAATAAAATAGTGTTGTATAATGGCATAATTTAAGAACACTACCAGATTGATTTTTGAAGTTATATAACATTTGAATACTTTGCTTTTGTAAACAAAAAATACAGGAACTTGAGTCCAATAAAAAATTCCTCTTACCACTGTCTGTTGACATAACAGTTTGGAGGATGTACATGCTGTTTGGTTGTTCAGGTGAAGCACTATTGAGTAACCATTGCTAGATGGCTGACCATATGGAGACTGCATTGACCATGGCTATTAAAATCTTAATAAACTATATACTTCCTGTTCCTGATATGGTATACCATATCAAGTAGAAATAAAATTTAAAGGATAAATAAAGAGCCTGTGAATTTCCTCTTAATTATTTTGAATCTGACTTTCATCTACAACTGGATCTAATACTTGTCAGCAGTTGTCATAATAAAAACAAAATTCTAAAGGAAACAGGAGCACAATCTTTTGCCATCTCCCACAACCATTGTTCTTTGACGTGGTGGAGAAATTACGGTCTTCATTATTGTGGTTGTACAGGTTAGGTCTTTGCCCCTTTTCTAGGGCAGCCATTATCTACAGAAATTAAACTAATGCTTCCTAAGCATTCTCCATACACTGTGACCAATATACTGTACTAATTTCTACTTGTTTGGAAATTTAACCTACCCTTGAAATTGAGGCTCTTATTTGGGCAATACACTTAACCCATTAACTGTCCAAACGTAGATCTACTTTCTCTCGCCCAGTGCTCCGAATATTTTTTAAAAAAAAAATTACAGAAATAAAGAGCGGATTTTTCTAAGTGTTATAGGATAAAAAAAAAAATTAGGGTGAGTACTTACTGAGATATGAGGCCGCAAAGTTGGCACTTGACGATCACCTGACGGCAACATGAAGCGCTGCAGAAGTGTTGCCGATGTACCTTTTTTTCTCTCTCTTTTTTTTTTTTTTTAGTTTGTATCATTTTTATGTTCTGATAATTACAATTTGTAGTAGTTCTTGTGATTTCATAGTTAATCTTTGTTCTGACACTAATATTAGATACTAAAATAGTACTCAAATACAGTGACAGGTGAACATTTTCACCTACCTTAGTCACATACTGTTGTCTAGATATATATACATAGTATTTATAGTTCCCAGCAATGTTTTGGATATGCTGGAGTATATAATAATAATAATACTGTGAAACAGAGACCTGAAACTGTTTTACATGATGGTAGGATTGCTGGTGTCTTTTTTCTGTCTCAAACATGCAAGATTTCAGGTACGTCTTGCTACTTCCACTTACACTTAGGTCACACTACGCAAACATGTACACGTTTATGTATACACACTCATCTGAGTTTTCTTTGATTTTATCAAAGAAAACTCAGATGAGTTTTCTTTGATATCCATGGGGAAGTGGAATAAGAATCTTTCCTCCGTAAGCCATGCGTGTTGTAAAAGTCAACTAAAATGCCAGGAACAATGGGCTAGTAACCCCTTTTCCTGTATAGCTTACTAAAAAGAAAAAGAAGAAAACCGTCAAAGTGGGATGTTTGAATGTGCGTGGATGTTGTGCGAATGATAAGAAAGAGATGATTGTAGATGTTATGAATGAAAAGAAGCTGGATGTCCTGGCTTTAAGTGAGACAAAGCTGAAGGGGGTAGGAGAGTTTCAGTGGGGAGAAATAAAGGGGATTAGGTCAAGGGTTTCAAATAGTTAGAGCTAAAGAAGGAGTGGCAATAATGTTGAATAATCAGTTATGGCAGGTAAAGAAGGAATATAAATGTATAAATTCAAGGATTATGTGGAGTAAAATAAAGGTTGGATGTGAAAAGTGGGTTATAGTAAGTGTTTATGCACCTGGAGAAGAGAGAAGTGTAGAGGAGAGAGAGATTTTGGGAAATGTTGAGTGAGTGTGTGGGGAATTTTGAACCAAGTGAGAGAGTAATTGTGGTTGGGGATCTTAATGCTAAAGTGGGTAAAAATGTTGTGGAGGGAGTAGTAGGTAAATTTGGGGTGCCAGGGGTAAATGTAAATGGGGAACCATTAATTGAGCTATGTGTGGAAAGAGGTTTGGTAATAAGTAATACATATTTTATGTAAAAGAGGATAAATAAATATACAAGGTATGATATAGCACGTAAGGAAAGTAGTTTGTTGGATTATGTATTGGTGGATAAAAGGTTGATGGGTAGGCTTCAGGATGTACATGTTTATAGAGGGGCAACAGATATATCAGATCATTATTTGGTTGTAGCTACAGTTAGAGTAAAAGGTAGATGGGACAAAAAAAAAATGGCAACAGCAAGTAAGAGAGAGGTAAAAGTGTATAAACTAAGGGAGGAGGAAGTTAGGGTGAGATATAAGCAACTATTGGCAGAAAGGTGGGATAGTGCAAGTATGAGTAGTGGGGGGGTTGAAGAGAGTTGGGATAGTTTTAAAAATGCAGTATTAGAATGTGGGGCAGAAGTTTGTGGCTATAGGAGGGTGGGTGCAGGAGGAAAGAGGAGTGAGTGGTGGAATGAAGAAGTAAAGGGTGTGATAAAAGAGAAAAAGGTAGCTTATGAGAGGTTTTTACAAAACAGAAGTGTTAATAGAAGAGCAGAGTATATGGAGAGTAAAAGAAAGGTGAAGAGAGTGGTGAGAGAGTGCAAAAGAAGAGCGGATGAAAGAATGGGAGAGGCTCTGTCAAGAAATTTTGCTGAAAACCAGAAAAAATTTTGGAGTGAGATAAACAAGGTAAGAAAGCCCAGGGAACAAATGGATTTGTCAGTTAAAAACAGAGTAGGGGAGTTAGTAGATGGGGAGCTGGAGGTAATGGGTAGATGGCGGGAATATTTTGAGGAACTTTTAAATGTTGATGAAAAAAGGGAGGCGGTAATTTCATGTACTGGCCAGGGAGGTACAACATCGTTTAGGAGTGAAGAAGAGCAGGATGTGAGTGTGGGGGAGGTGCGCGAGGCATTACGTAGAATGAAAGGGGGTAAAGCAGCTGGAACTGACGGGATCATGACAGAAATGTTAAAAGCAGGGGGAGATATAGTGCTGGAGTGTTTGGTATTTTTGTTTAATAAATGTATAAAGGGAAGGGGGATAAAAGAGAGTGTAAAAATTATAGGGGAGTAAGTTTACTGAGTATACCAGGTAAAGTGTATGGCAGGGTTATTATTGAAAGAATTAGAGGTAAGACAGAGAGTAGGATTGCAGATGAACAAGGAGGCTTTAGAGTGGGTAGGGGATGTGTAGATCAAGTGTTTACAGTGAAGCATATATGTGAACATTATTTAGATAAAGGTAGAGAAGTTTTTATTGCATTTATGGATTTGGAAAAGGCATATGATAGAGTGGATAGGGGAGCAATGTGGCAAATGTTGCAAGTGTATGGAATAGGTAGTAAGTTACTGAAGGCTGTAAAGAGTTTTTATGAGGATAGTGAGGCTCAGGTTAGGGTGTGTAGGAGAGAGGAGATTACTTCCGGTAAAAGTAGGTCTTAGACAGGGATGTGTAATGTCACCATGGTTGTTTAATATATTTATAGATGGGGTTGTAAAAGAAGTAAATGCTAGGGTGTTGGGGAGAGGGGTGGGATTAAATTATGGAGAATTAAATGCAAAATGGGAGTTGACACAGTTACTTTTTTGCTGATGATACTGTGCTTATGGGAGATTCTAAAGAAAAGTTGCAAAGGTTAGTGGACGAGTTTGGGAGAGTGTGTAAAGGTAGAAAGTTAAAAGTGAACATAGATAAGAGTAAGGTGATGAGGGTATCAAACGATTTAAATAAAGAAAAATTGGATATCACATTGGAGAGAGGGATTATGGAAGAAGTAAATGTTTTCAGATATTTGGGAGTTGACGTGTCAGCGGATGGGTTTATGAAGGATGAGGTTAACCATAGAATTGATGAAGGAAAAAAGGTGAGTGGTGCATTGAGGTATCTGTGGAGACAAAAAACGTTATCCATGGAGGCAAAGAAGGGAATGTACGAAAGTATAGTGGTACCAAAACTCTTATATGGGTGTGAAGCATGGGTTGCAAATGCTGCAGCGAGGAGGAGGCTGGAGGCAGTGGAGATGTCCTGTCTAAGGGCAATGTGTGGTGTAAATATTATGCAGAAAATTCGAATGTGGAAATTAGGAGAAGGTGTGGAGTTACTAAAAGTATTTGTCAGAGGGATGAAGAGGGGTTGTTGAGGTGGTTTGGTCATTTAGAGAGAATGGATCAAAGTAGAATGACTTGGAGAGCGTATAAATCTGTAGGGGAAGGAAGGTGGGGTAGGGGTCGTCCTAGAAAAGGTTGGAGGGAAGGGGTAAAGGAGGTTTTGTGGGCGAGGGGCTTGGACTTCCAGCAAGCATGTGTGAGCGTGTTAGATAGGAGTGAATGGAGACGAATGGTTTTTGGGACATGACGATCTGTTGGAGTGTGAGCAGGGTAACATTTTGTGAAGGGATTCAGGGAAACCAGTTAATTGATTTAGTTGGACTTGAGTCCTGGAAATGGGAAGTACAATGCCTGCACTTTAAAGGAGGGGTCTGAGATAGTGACAGCTGGGAGGGACTATTCTCAGCTGTCGTATCTGAGCTCCTCTGCAAAGACAGTGATTATGTATGAGTGTGGTGAAAGTGTTGAATGATGATGAAAGTATTTTCTTTTTGGGGATTTTCTTTCTTTTTGGGTCACCCTGCCTCGGTGGGAGACGGCCGACTTGTTGAAAAAAAAAAAATATCAATAATAATAATTTCCTTTGAAGCATGATGTAAGACTTGTCACTCGTCTTATAACTTCACTGCTGACAGTGGTGACATTTGATGAGCCTCATCTTATCTTATCTCATCATTCCACTGATGACAATGGTGACATTTGATGAGGGTACACTGCCTTTACTTTATTTGTTTTCACTTTACACATAAACATTGTCTGTCTGTCTGTCTTGTCTGCTTTTGTCTCTCTCTCTCTCTCTGTCTCAGAGAGAGCCACTAGTGAACCAACACGTATTACACATGAAGCAGTAGTCACTGCGTCACATCTGAGTCCTGATACGTATTATTTGCCAGTCTGGTTTTTTTGGGTTATCATAGGTAATTTACACTATGTATAATTGTATTTATGTGTACCTGTGAGAGAGACAAACAGAGCCAGCCATGTTTCTTTTTACTTAGGGGGATAGGATATAGAACATTCTGGTAGGATGACACTACCAGTAATACCAAAATTGAAAGGGTGTTGCACATGAGTTATCAATGTTTTTGGTATTTCTGCAACCACTTGTGGCCACATCCACCTCAAAGCCACTAAACTTGGGGTCAACATCACTTTCCTCTTAAGAGAGGAGTGTTAATATGACATGACATCAGTGATTCCTTGGTGTTTGCCACCCTATTTGCTCTAGCTGGCGCTCAATTCAACTGGTGCTCCCACAAGGTACCAAATGGTCCCAGATTTTTTTAATACTGTGCACACCAAGGGTTAAGAACCATTCTATGCTGACCAGGCATCTGAGGCCAATCGTGCCAAATTTGGAGGCAGGAAAATAAAAAGAAAAATATAGATCTACGTTTGGACAGTTAATGGGTTTTTGTTCATAGTCCACACTTCCGTGTTGGGTTAATCCAGGTACTGATGGATGGGTGGAGTGGTGCTCCTTCTAGCAGTGGCTGCAGGTGAGGGTGTGTATTTACCTAGGGCTGCTACTTAGTCCTCTGCTGGTTACTCATGTATACCTCTTATTAGCCCAGGGGTTATTTATTGTCTTCCCTTGGCCTCGACAACTGTAAGTATGGGGAGCTAATGGTTTCCTGATATTGCTTAAGTTTTTTTTTAAATCACTGGCTGTCTCCCACTAAGGTAGGGTGACTTGAAAAAGAAACATTTTCATCATAATTCACTCTATCACTCTCTTGCCATTGGCATGTAAATACAACAGTTCAGATGTCTTTCGAAACTACAACTATCCCCACCCCTCCTTTAGAATGCATGCACTGCACTTCCCACCTCCAGGATTCAAGTCCAGCTAACCGGTTTTCCTGAATCCCTCAACAAAATGTTACCTTGCTCACACTCCAACAGCTCCTCAAGTTCCAGAAACCATTTGCCTCCACTCCTGTCTAACATGCTCACAGACATCTGCTGGATGTCCAAGACCCTTACACACAAAACGTCCTTTATCCCCTTCCTCCATCCTTTCCTAGGGTGACCCCTACCCTTAATTTTTTTTTACTTCAACAAACCAGCCATCTCCTACCGAGGCAGGGTGACCTAAAAAGAAAAACTGAAGTTTTTGTTTTTATGCTCCTTCTACCCTTAAGAATTGTTAATAATTCTTCTGCGCCATCCCTAACTATGGCCCTGACTACTAACAAACTAAGACAATTTGAAAGTTACCTTTGCAGTACCTAACGGCATTTCTCTTGCTGTACATTTAAGACAAATGCTGCTTTTTCAAATCTTATGTCTAATGCTTGTCAACCACCTCCATTGTAATCATAATTCTCCATGTTGGCTTCCACTACTTCTACATGTGGTGTATGGTCCACTGATGTTGTCAAAACAATTTACACTGCAATGAGGCTTCAGATGTGGTGTTTACTTATATAGTTTGCTATGCAACCATGATATCAGCTGGCCTGAGGTTCACTTTCCATACCCAGCATAACGTGGTATGTGTAATGTGGGTTAATGATGCAGCTAGAGCAGATAACTTAGCAGACTTACAAATTGTATGATAAGCCTTTTACATTTCTTAGACATATTTTTAACCCCTTAACTGTCCAAAAGTAGATCTACGTTTGCTCTGCTAGCATTCCAAATAATTTGAAAACAAAAAAAATTGAACCCCTTGAGGGTCCATGCCATAGTTCTACAGCTTTGAAGCCAGGATCAGTGCCGTAGTACTACACCATGAACTCAGCTCACTCGGATAAGCTGAGAGCGGTAAATTTGGGCCTAGATATGAGAGAATGGGTCTGTAGTAAGTGTTCACCATATAAAAAAAATCCTGCAGCACACAATGCACAAAGATAAAAACATCTTCGAATGTGTTTTTGTATTAAAACCGAATTTACGGTGTATTTTTGTATGATTTTTATGGTTGTATTTGCAGTTTCTTAGTCTTATTTAATAGAATGGAAGACATATTACAGAAATAGAGATTATCTTGATTGGTTTTAGGAATGAAAATATTTGAAATTGAGATGAAAGTAATAGAAATGTTCAAATTTTGCTGATGTTCAAGAGTACACAAATCACATCACACATCCAATACACATTAACTGGTGGGTCTAATGTGCATTCATGAATGCACTGATATTATTTATACAATTATTTCAATATTGCATAACAGTAAATTTTCTATATTTTGGTGTGACAAATTCTTTGTGGGAATAAAAAATCAAAATGGAATTCATAACTAATGAACAGAGGAAATGTTATTTTAGTGCCAGGAAAATGGAATATTTTGAAATTAGTGTGAAATTGGTCAAATTACCAATTTCTGATCACTTTATTGGGTAATTGAAATAGTTAATGGGATGGTTTCTTATGCTCAATCAATAAAATGAAAGACATACAGTGGTACCTCGACTTACGTTGTTATCACCTTACGTTATATTCTATATCCGTTACTTATAACGTAAGAAATTTGTATGCGACATCCGTTGTTTGATTCGTCTTACGCCTTTCGTACCGGACCTGTTCGCTTGGAGCCCAGCTGAGCGCGCACTCCAGGGAGCGTCAGTGTGCTAGTGTTTACAAGCGAGAGCGACCACCCACCCACACCCACGCATTCATACCAGTATATTGTCATTATTCCACTGTTTTTAGTGCTTGCAACTGCTAAATAAGCTACCATGGGTCCAAGGAAAGATCCTAGTGCTAAGCCTGTGGCAAAGAGGAACAGAAATATATTTACGATAGAAATGAAGAAGGAGATAATAGAAAAATATGAAAGTGGAGTGCGTATCAGTGAGCTGGCCAGGCTGTATGGTAAACCCTATTCTACCATCTCTACCATTGTGGATAAGAAATATTTAAGTAAAATCAAGGAAGCAGTTGTTGCAAAAGGTGCATCTGTGATCACAAAACAGACCACAAGTGCTGGAAAATGTGGAAAGGTTGTTGTTGGTGTGGATCAACGAGAAACAGTTAGCAGGAGATACTGTTTCGGAGGGAATAATATGTGAAAAAGCAAGGCAGTTGCATGATGATCTCCTTAAGAAAATGCCTGCAACGAGTGAAGTGAGCGATTTAAAGCCAGCAGAGGCTGGTTTCAAAAATTTAAGAAGCGTACTGGCATACATAGTGTTGTGAGGCATGGTGAGGGAGCCAGTTGTGACAAAAGTGCGGCTGAAAAATATGTGCCTGAATTCCAGGAGTACCTAGAGGCTGAACAATTCCTCCCCCAACAAGTGTTTAATTGTGATGAAACAGGCCTGTTTTGGAAGAAAATGCCCAACAGGACCTACATTACTCAGGAGGAAAAGGCACAGCCAGGACATAAGCCTATGAAAGACAGGCTAACTTTGATGCTGTGTGCCAATGCCAGTGGTGATTGCAAAGTGAAGCCTTTACTGGTGTATCTTTTTGAAAATCCCGAGTGTTTGGCAGATGCGGTGTCAGCAAGTCTAACTTGTGTGTGATGTGGAAGTCTAACAAAAGGCTTGGGTCACAAAGGACATTTTCTTAGATTGGTTCAATGAAGTGTTTGGCCCCAGTGTGAAGAAATATCTATTGGACAATAATTTGCCACTTAAGTGCCTCCTGATAATGGACAATGCTCCTTGTCATCCTCCAAACTTGGTAGAGAAAATTGTGGAGGAGTTTAAATTCATCAAAGTGAAGTTCTTGCCCCTAATACCACTCCTCTCCTCCAGCCCATGGACCAGCAGGTCATTTCCAACTTTAAAACTCTATACCAAAGCAATGTTTCAAAAGTGCTTTGATGTGACCACAGACATGAACATAACCCTAAGAGAATTTTGGAAAAACCATTTCCATATGCTGCATTGTGTACACCTTATAGGTAAGGCTTGGGAGGGAGTGACTACCAGGACTTTGAACTCTGCCTGGAGAAAATTGTGGCCAGACTGTGTCCTAGGGAGGGATTTTGAAGGTTTTGGGGCTGAGCCTCAGAACCCTGAGCCTGAGCCTGAGCCTGAGCCTGTTTTGGAAGAAATTGTGGAATTGGGCAAGTCTTTGGGGTTAGAGGTGAGTGGTGACGATGTGGAACAGTTGGTGGAGGAGCACAAGGAAGAGCTAACCACTGAAGATCTGCAAGAGCTTCAACAGCAACTGGAACAAGAGAGCAGAGGTCAGGACAATGGTTCAGAGGAGGAGGTGGAGGTGGAACAAAAATGGAAGAATGTGCCTTCTTCAAGGATTAGGAGATCTGTGCCAAATGGAGTGATGTGCAAGCATTTATGGATGAATATCACCCTAACCATGCTGTTGCAGGCCGTGCTGGCAACCTGTACAATGACACTGTGGTGTCCCACTTCAGGGATGTTTAAAGAATCGCCAGACACAGATCTCCCTGGACAAATTTGTTGTTAGAAAGAGGTCCAGTGACTCTCAAGCTGGTCCTAGTGGCATTCAAAGAAAAAGGGAAGTAACCCCAGAAAAGAACTTACCACCTGCAGTGTTAATGGAAGGGGATTCCCCTTCCAAACACTAGCATACTACTCCACCTTCTCCCCTCCTCACTTCCTCCACACATCAACAACTCTTCAATAAATGTAAGTGACATGTTATTGTAAAATATTTGCATGTATTTATGTATTCTTTATTCAATTCTGTATTATTTAATGTCCAAAAGTTCTAAAAAATATTTTATTTAACTACTTTTGGAAGTCTTGGACGGATTAAATTTATTTCCATTATTTCTTATGGGGAAAATTGATTCGTGTTACGTTTGTTTCGTCTTAAGAAATGACCTCTCTGACGGATTAAAAACGTAAGTCGAGGTACCACTGTACTGTACTAGTAAAATAGCTAAGAATTTGGTTGACTGGAATAATGTAATTGGCCTAAAATAGGACTGAATATGGGTAAAATCGCCAATGCATAAATATCGCTGACACAACAGAATTCGCAAAAGCCTAATTTTGTCAGTTTTCCATCAAATTTCATACTTTTTGTTTTATTGCCTTCAGAAAAATTTTCTCTACCATTTCATAAGAAAAAAATAATTATTGTTTTTTAAATTCTTGGGAAATATTAAAAAAAAAAAATTCTTATCAAAATGTTAAAATTATTTTTCCGATTGTTTAAATCCCCCCAAAAAAAAAAAATTTTGCGATCAGTACTTACCGAAATATAGAGGCGTAAGGTTGGCATAAAATGAGCTGTGTATGGCAACAGCGGCAAATGCCGCTCACCCGGTAAACTTTGGTTTACTTCCTTTCGTAGGTTTCTTGTTTTTTCACTATTGTATTTTTTTATGTAACTTATGTGGCCTGTGAGACCAAAGTAAGGTGCAATGTATATATATACACTCGTTGTATGCAACACAATAATCACACAAATATTAGTATCATTATATTGTTTACAAAACTTGTTTACACCAAAAAAACAATATACATATTCAGAACACAACATAATAGAGGTCCAGACATGCATGAGGGGGGCCCCAGATCGACACAATGTGATCAGTCGCGAGGGAGCCTTCTCCAATTTCAACTTCAATAACAAAAACATAAGGTGGGACCAAGTAACAAACAACAAACAAACAAACAAATTTTATTTCATTGCAGATTGCAGATTACATAGGTATCGGTAGTTACAATGTAAATTGAGTGCAAGGAGAGCCACTGACATGCCATGGCATTAGGGGCAGCTTATTCTAGTCCTTAAAAACTATGTACTTAATATTAGAGAAATTTATTGAGTTTATTCTAGTTAAAAATTATTTTCAAAATTACAATATGATGAAATTTTATTGTTTATATTATTATATAATGATATTAGATATTAGATTGTTACAGGTGTTAAGATTCTTGAATGATAATATGGAATTGAGATTATCTTAAGGAAAATAACATTGAGCATTTTGACATTAACTTATAATATGAGTAGGGGTAACATAATAGTAACATATTAAAAATTGAGATTATCGTATAGGAAAGTAATAATGAGCATTTTTCAAAGTAGTTTATAGTATGATCATTTAGTTTTGGGTGAGTAGGTGGTTTTTGAGTTGAGTCTTAAATTGATTTTCAGACAAGATTATCTTAATATTTACTGGTAATGAATTCCAGATTCTGGGGCCCTTTATGTGCATAGAATTTTTACATAGGTTGATATGAACACGGGTATATCAAAAAGTGATCTGTGTCTTGTGTTGTGGTCATGGGTCCTATTAAAGTTGGTGAGGAGATTTTGAGCAGAGGGTTTATATTAGAGTGTAAAGTTTTATATATGTAGTAGGCACAAGAGTAAGTATGAATGTTCTTTACAGTGAGTAGTTTGAGACTTTTGAATATTGGTGGAGTATGCTGTCTAGTGGGAATTTGTTATCATTCTGACTGCGGCCTTTTGTTGTGTTATGAGTGGTCTAAGGTGATTTAACGTTGTTGATCCCCATGCACAGATTCCATAGGTGAGATACGGGTAGATAAGTGAATGATATAGTGCAAGGAGAGCTGATTGAGGTACATAATAGCATATCTTTGATAATATGCCTACTGTCTTCGAGATTTTCTTGGAAATTTGTTGTATATGTGTTTGGAATTTAAGGCTACTGTCAAGGTGGATTCCTAGGAAGTTTCCCTCTGTGAGTCTTGTGATGGGTGTACCATTGAGTGTTATGTTAAGTGGAACATTTGTGGCTTTTCTTCCAAACTGTATGAAGTAGGTCTTGTCACTATTGAGAGTAAGTTTGTTAGTCGTCATCCATGTTGATATTTTCTGTAATTCGGCATTAACAGTGTTGGTCAGTATAACTGGATTTGGGTGAGAGAAGACATATGTTGTGTCATCTGCAAATAAAATGGGTTTGAGTAGTTGTGATGCATTCGGTAGGTCATTTATGTAAATGAGGAATAGGAGTGGCCCCAGGACACTTCCTTGAGGGACTCCGACTGTAATTTGTTGTGTGGAAGAGTTCGCTCCGTTTGTGTACACGTATTGGCTTCTGTTGGGGAGGTATGACTTTAGGTAGTTGAGTGGGTGCCCCCTTATACCATAGTGTGCTAATTTTGTGAGCAGTAAATCATGGTCGACTGTATCAAAAGCTTTGCGTAGATCAATGAAGATTCCCAGTGGGACTTCTTTTTTCTCAAGTGCTGTATATATTAACTCCAACATGTGCGTAATAGCATCGTTTGTGCTCTTGTTTGTCCTGAATCCAAATTGACAGGGGTTGAGTACATTGTGTGAGACGAGGTAGGAATAGATTTGTCTATGAATTAATTTTTCGAAGATTTTAGAAAGCAATGGTAAATTAGAAATTGGTCTATAATTATTCAGGTCTGTTTGATCACCTCCTTTGTGGATCGGGGTGACCCTAGCTATTTTGAGAATTGATGGAAAGGTAGAGGCTTCAATGGATTTATTGAATAGTGTTGCTATAATTGGTGACAGTACCTGTGAAGCTTTTTTGTACATAAAAGTTGGTAAGCTGTTTATGTCTCCTGCCTTGTTTTTAAGGGTGTTGATTATGAGCGAGACTTCAATTGGGTTGGTAGGAGCTAGGAATAGCGTATTAGGGTAGGTGTTTGTGAGGTAGTCTGTTGGATGGGTGTTTGAGCTTGGGATTTTACTCGCTAGATTCTTTCCTATGGTGGAGAAGAAAACATTAAGTCTGTTTGCTGTCTCAGTAGGTGAGAGTAGGGGTTCTTCTGCTCTTGACAATTTGATGGTGTTGTTTTTCGCTATCTTATTATTTCCTAGAATTGCAGATAGGGTCTTCCAGGTCTTTTTCATATCACCTTTTATGTTCTGGAGTCTGTTCTCATAATACAATTTTTTGATCTCCTTATCAGGCTGGTAAGATTGATGAGTAGCGTTTGGATTGTTCTCTGGTTATTAGACCCCTTCTGTATTGTTTTTCATATTGGTGCCTTTTGTTAATGGATTTAAGGATGCTGGGTGTTAGCCAGGGATTGTTAAGTCTCTTAGCTGTGATCTGTTTAGTTTTTAGGGCAATGTTTGTTATAGAGGTGGTGGGTTTTGTTAAGGAAATTCTTGATGCATTCATTAGTATCTGTATATGTTTCTAACTCATTATGCCAGTCAATGTTAATCATAGCTGTTATAAAGTTATTTACAGCTGACTCATTATGTAGTCTGAAGGTAACTTTTGTAATATCTAGGGGCAATTTACCAAGATTAGTTATGAGAAAGGTCGGATAGTGGTCTGTGGTGTTGTCTGTGATGATGCCTGATTTTAGAGGGGCTATAGTATTAGTCCAGATGTGGTCTAGTAATGAGGTACTAGTCTCGGAGATTCTTGTAGGTTTTGATATTGTTGGTAGTAACAAGCAGTTGCTCATAGTGTTTGTGAATTCTGTTACTTGTGGGTCCTGGTCATGTAGGAGATTTATATTGAATCTCCTGTGAGCAGCAAATGGTCTTTGTTCATGTGTGCATCAGTTATCAGGTTACCTAGTTTTCACTAAAATGGTGAATGTTTGACTGTGGTAATCTGTAGATGTTTATCACTGTGAGGGGTTTTTGCAGGTCTTTTGATTTAAATTTAGCTATAATATATTCTCCATGCTCATCCCTTATGCAAAGTTATTGATACATTCAAGTTGATCTGAGTAATATATAGGGTATTCCACCCCCTCGCTGATCTGTCCCCACAGTTGTTTAATGGCTGTGTAACCTGGGATGGGATTTGACATCTGTAGTTTCCCCGCTTTTTTGCCCGGTCTCAGTGAGTGTGATGATTGAAAATTGGTCTGAAGGGGTTGGGGAAAGGGGAGGTCATCATAATGTTTCTTTTAAAGATCTAACATTGTAATTGAAGATAGTTATGTTATTGTTGGCTCTGAGTAATGTCTTTGCTTGATCTCTTTTTGTAATAGTTGCAGTTGCTGTTGGAATCATGTAAGGGGCATTTAATAATAGGTTTTTTATCCCCGGGTCAATTCCGTAAACATAAGATTTGATGTGATTCTATAACTAGACCGAGGGAAAAAAGATAATACTAAACCTAATAATATGGTACTAGATTAAATTCTTAGTTAATATTGGATTATTACAAATTTTTTAAAAATTGTTTACGAGATATAAGATATTTGACAGATTTCTTGGCACGTGGTTTTTACCTTTAGTTAATTTATACAAATGCTTTTGAACTATGGTAGTTTTTAAAGCTGGGGGAAAAAAGGGCTAGGGAAAATAATAGCAAACAAAGAAAGTAAAGTAAATTAGTACCCGAGTTAGCACCTTAATTATTAAAAATAAAATTTAAAATAAAAACTGTGGCAGTTAGATTTTTTTGTTTTTTTAAAATTTTTGGCCCCTTTAACTGGGCCTCAATGTATATAATGTTTTTTCCTTTTCTATAATTTTATATTGCGAATATTTCGATTATAAATAAAAACGTTAATATTTTGCTTTATATTATTATTAGACTATTATTTAACTTAGCTATATATATTAGGTAGGATGTTATATTTTTTTTGTGTTGAAATGTGTAATCCGCCTTGGTGTTGGCAAACGGCTGTTCGCTGCCGGGCGTCTGGGTTTCGGGGGGGGTCAGTCTCGAACACACCTTTGGGGTGGTGGTTGTTCCCCCTTCCCTCTCTCTCTGGCCTGCTGACCCGTCGAGTCAACACCTCCTCCATTTCTTCTTGTTTTCTCGGCATTAGACTCTGTTTGGGGAGAGTATGCATTCGTGGGTGAGGGAATCATCTTCCCCGAACTCTGTGTAACTCTGTTCACAGAGAATGAATAGACAGTGATTTTTTGACGTTGTTCTGGGTTGTGTGTCACCTTGACACTCTGATACTACTCCCGGTCTCAAGCTATAGCTCTGGACCTACTTGAAAGGCATCTGTGCCCGCCACACTTTGGGATTGTTTATCTTTTAACCTAGTTTCAGTAGGAAAGTTTTTTGACTGTTTTGGAGGATCTACTGATGGTCCCCAGTTAAAAATTTGATTTTCTATCTCCTTTTTCCTGATGCTGTGTTGCTGTTGCCTGTTA